>JADLZN010010442.1:0-112340 GCA_018155175.1 Sinocyclocheilus anophthalmus
CTAACTAACTAAACTAGTATGCCAATGAGCTCCGTTGTGATTGGCTGACCTCACACTGTTGTCTGGACCCTTTCCAGTATGAGTATAATTCACCACAATAAATATCATCATAAATCTAGTGGTATGATGGAAACATGCAAATTTTTTTTAAAGAAATTAATATTTTGATGACATTAAAGACATTTATGTTGCTAAATAATTCTATTTGAAAGAAAAACTGTTCTTTTGAACTTTTGATTCATCAAGGAATCCTGAAAAATGAAATGCATCACAGATTCCACAAAATATTCGGCAGCACAAGTGTTTTCAACATTGAAAATAATAAATAATCTTTCTTGCGCCCCCCCCCAGAAACTCAGCATATTTAGCAATGATTATGAGTCATGTGACTCTGAAGACGGGCGTATGATGCTGAAATTCAGCTGGCATTCAGAAAAAAATTACATTTCAAATATGTTCAAATAGAAACTACTATTTTACTGTATTTTTTTTATCAATTAATTGCAGCCTTGGTGAGCAAAAGAGAATTTTCTAACACTATACTTTAACATCTTTCTCTCTCCCGCCACTTTATATAATTTTCCTCTTTTTTTGCATTGTGGATTTTTTCTTTTGCTTTTAGAGAAAATAGAAACACAAAAATTATATTTGCTATGGTTTTCCATGTACCTCTATAGACGTGTACTCAACTATAATTTTCTTCCATGTTCTGAACCCAAAAACGGTAAAAAGTGTTCATTTCAACATCCAACAATCTGCACGTTCACCTTTAAAGTGTTTAAATAAATAGACGCACATGAAATCACAGAGAACAAGGGGAAAAACAACAGATCACTTGAGTAAGAACAATGGCTGGCATCACACACACACACACACTCCACCCTGTCTGCCAGCACCGCGTCCAGACGCTGCCCGCAGATGACCTTCTGACCCGCCGCTGCCACGCTAACAACATCCTGCTGGGTGGATCGAAAAACTCACCGGCTGCCAGACACAGCACACAAAAAAAAAAAGATAGAACGAAAGAAAAAGAAATCTATGCTACATTACAGTTTATTGGTGATGACATTATGAAACCACTAGATGGCGCCACTCCACTAACGGAAAAGCAGGAGATGAGAAAGTACATCCTGATATACTACTAACAGCTTTGTTATTTTAGCTTTTTTTTTTTTTTTTTTTTTGCATCATTGTAGGTTTTTTTTTCCTATTTTCAGCTTCATTTAATTTAAGGTTTGTAATTTGTGATGGGTTTTTTTTTCCACGTTGCCGAATGTTTTTTTTCTTAAAATAGGTCCCTATTTTTCAAGTACTTTACGTTTTAGTTATTTTGACAGCAAGTTAGTAACTAATGAACGAGGGAAATGTTGCCTTGGCACGGCTAGCTGAAAGACGTTTTGTTAATATTTATGGTTTTTATAAGTGTTGTCAAATGATTAATCGCATCCAAAAATAAAAGTTTGTATTTACATAATAAATGTGTGTGTACTGTGTACACAGTATATATTTGAAAATATTACATTATATATTCTTATGATTTATAGTACAGATAAATTAGTTAATATATGAAACCCATAGCTTATTTTTTCTTAAATACATACCTGTATGTGGCGTGTATTATTATAGACAAATAAAATATAACAGTACACACACACACACACATATATATGTCAAACCAAACCACGTTATTTGGGATGCGATTAATCGTTTGACAGCACAAGTATTTTTAGTTAACTTTAATAACCCTGGTCAACAGTGCCACCACATCATAATTTCTTTTGTTTTGAAATATCCTTTTATCATCATTCTCTCTTGACTCCTTCTGTAGGTAAATGGAGGTGAATGCTAAGCTGAGGTTGCTACAGCAGTTCACAAATACATGAACATTAAATTTCAGACTAATGTAATGACTATTTTGCATGTTAGTATCTAGCTAAACTCATTACTAAAATTCACCTTAAAATTCATAATCAATGCACATTTATAAACTGCTGCAGCAACTTCATAATCTCACATACTGTTTGGGAAGAACTGCATTAAAACACTTAATTCTGTGTCTCAGAACAAGAGGACACGTAGACAAACTTAATGTAGCTTGAATTAGACAGACAAACTAACACTAACTCTAAGGCTGGTGTAATTTATACCATTCTCAGTGTAAATAGCACATTCCTGAGTAGAAACAAGTGTCCTACATGAGCCAAATGCAGTAATATCACACACACACTGTCATCACACAACACTAGATGTCAGTGTTGGATCAGTTCTCCAGCAGAGAGAGCTCTTCTATACACACCGATGGTACACAGCAGAACACATCTCTGCTTCACATCTTTTTTTTCCTGATTGCAGACAGACTCCAGAAGGCTGAAGGATGAGTAAAAGCTTGAGATAGTTTCTTACCGGCAGACTGGGTAGGAATTTCTCCATGTTGTCCAAGTCAATACCATCATCATCGTCAAATTTGCCCTTTATCATCCTGTGAACAGACAGACAATACATGTTCAGCCAGACAATACTCTGCAGGCTTAGGTAAAATCTTTAACATATAAGCAACAACAAATAAGCTGTTATGTATAATGATGGGCTTTTAAGTTTCCATACTAACTAAATAAATAAACCAGGCCATAAAATTTAACTCTGTAAAGCCTGACATATGAAGTAATAGTGGATGACATAGAATTGTTTTACCTTTCGGGAAAACATAAAATTGTATTTGGACATGTGTTTTTTGGTGGGTGTCATATTTTGATCCATCAGCTTTTATGGCTATTAGTATGATGTAGTGAGAACAGGAGGAAAAAAACCAGCTCAAGTTTATTTCAGCAAGCACAACCACGGAAGCGAAAATATTAAATTTTGGCAGAGATGATTAATGTATATGGGACAAAAAAGTGAGAAATTGCTGTGATGCGTGTATTGCAAATACATGAGATTCCTTATAATGTACAGCCGACTACTTACAGAAACTGATAAAAATAGTCAGTCGTCACTTATTCTGCCAGTAATAGTCCTGGTAAGATGATATTAAATGCTAGATTGATTATCAAAACATCTAATGCAATCAATACAAAGATGAATGTGCTGATCAAATAAAATTCCTCAAAAGATGATGATCGTATTTTTCGGCTCGCAATCTGAACAAATTGTCTACCAAAATGCTAAGTGTACAGTAAGGTAACTTGAAATATGACTAAACAAATATATGGTTCACCCAACAAAAAGACACATGAACCATTAGCTGAAGCTGGATATTTTTACAACTATACTAAAAGGCCTTTTACTTGCTAAAGGTCTAAACTATCAATCAGTTGACAGAAGGCATGGAGTAGATTGAGTGCAACAGATTCTGCAGCAAAGGTTGGATCATGTTGATCATTTAATTAGATGCCTCAGAAATATTTAGCAAATATGATACAGTAGGATTCTCTCATGCCTTTCTCATTCATCCAATAGAGGGCAGTACGGAGCCGAGTGCCACATAAACACACAGCCACACCCCATTACAGCTCACAACAATCCTGAACACTGAAAACTCCCTGACATGCAGATTTACAGTACATACAAATAAATATACTTGTGTAAATGCATTCAGTGCATTACTGTGAAGTGATTCAGACCGGTTCTCTGAGGTCAGTGTTATTGAAGGTATCGTCTGTCTCACCCCTCTCGGTCGATGTGCGGGAGGTGTTTTGGTGTCCCTCTGTACGGCCTCCTGTGAAACTGTGAGAAATCCAGTTTCTCCGGCTGCATGTCCCACGTAGCGCCTCTGTGAACACAAAACACAACATTAATACAAAAACAGTAGAAATTCTATTCTAGAAAAAACTAAGGTCCTAAAGTCACATCCCCCCCCCTCCCACATTTTTTTATTTTTATACATGCATCGTGACAAGCTCATTCTAAGCCTCCATTTCTCCCTGATCCGGGCTGTAAAACTCTGCTAATCAGCTGAAACTCTAGACTAAAGACTCTGTAAAGAAGCTAATTAGCTCAGGCACTTTTTCTTTTTCTTCCTAAAATACGCTGAATAAATCAAGACAACCTCAGAGCTTGTTTTGAAAGGCGATATAGAGCTCTGAACGGATTATAGTGGCGTAACTCTGATTTAAAGCGTTTGCAATCTGCAAACTAAACTGAACAATCTAGAAAAATAAACTAAAACACAGCTTATGAAATCTAGAATGTACACTGATGTTCAAAAGTTTGGGCTCAGTATGCATTTTTTCTAAAGAAATGAATACTTTTATTTGTCAAGGATGCATTAAATTGCTGTTCTTTTGAACTTTCTATTCATCAAAGTATCCTGAAAAATAAAATGTAAAACAGTTTCCACAAAAATATGAAGCTTTAAACATTGTTGATGATCATAATGTTTCTTGAGCAGCAAATCAGCATATTAGAATGTTTCTGAAGGATCAATGTGACACTGAAGACTGGAGTAAAAATGCTGAAAATTCAGCTTTGATCACAGAAAGAAATCACATTTCACTATATATTTACATAGAAAACAACTATTTTAAATTGCAATGACATTTCACAATATTACTGCTTTTACTGTATTTTTTTTTCATTAAACAAATGCAGCCTTGGTGAGCAGAAGTGACTAATTTCAAAAACAAAATCTCAAACTTTTGAACAGTACCTCACGGACAGTTTTGATTTGATGTTAACACAGATGTTTACACACAGCTCAAATCTAATATAAGAAGAACTAGCCTAAATTAATTAAATTTAGCCTGTGACGAGGTTTAAATTAGACTGCGAGTCAGCAGCACTGCAAAGCACAAGCAGAACCAGAGAAGATGAAAATATTCACTGACCGCTGAAAATATGGACACATTTCAGCAGTCTGGATTGACTAATCGAAGACTGTTTTACTTGATTCACTGAACAAAGAAGTAAATGAACTCTGTGTTTTTCTATAGACTTTGTTTAATTAAATCATCATTAAAGGGTTAGTTCACCCAAAAAAAAATTAGCCACAAAGTACTCACCCTCAAGTCATCCTAGGTGTATAATGACTTTCTTCTTTCAGACGAATCCAGTCGGAGTTATATACATTTTTTTTTTTGATCTTTCAAGCTGTTTCATGGCACTTAGTGGGTGTTGCATGCATCCGTCCTAAAGCAGTTAAATAAAAAGCGCCCATCCATAAAAAAGGTCTCTCACACGGCTCCGGGGGGTGAACAAAGCCCGATCACTACAGGAGGCCTGTGGTTGTTCAACCCCCGGAGCTGTGTGAGACACTTTTTTTTATGGATAAGCGATTTTTATTAAACTTCTTTCGGACTGCTGCCTGCACAAAAAAAGAAAAGAAAAAGAAGAAAGTCTATACACTAGGATGACTTGAGGAGTGAGTCTTTGTGGGCTAATGTCATTTTGGGTGAACTAACCCTTAAGCCATATCCAGAGTTTGGTTTATTTAAATTAATAGTGCAAGCCCTACTATTATATGACATTATTAAATGGCTAGTTTATAAAAAGTATGTGTGTAATCTCACCTGACAGTCCAGGTTTGCAGCCAAATGTCCGTTCCCAGAACGTCTGAAAGAACAGTCTCTTTTCATGATACAACACACACGGTAAGCGAAAACCATTATCAGGATTCCAAGTCCTCAGTCTATCTTTGCGGCAAGACATTACTTTTGCACAAGCGGGATGCCAAATGCCCATGGCGCAAACACAGAGAAGGCCTAATTGAGAACTTGTTGAAAGGCTGGTGGCTTGATCCCAGTTTTGCTCCTTTCAAACTGAAAGTCTAAAGATCTCTGCTTGATTCTCTGATTCAGTGAATAAACCCGCTCGAGTCTGTCAGAATGGAGCTCGAATACAGACTCGAATGAACTCGATGATCCTCAAGCTGCATATTTTAGGTCACACACATGGAACCCAACACGACAAATGCCGATTAGGGGGGATAATTCATTTTGCTTAACAAACACAGTCGTGGCTCTGTGCGACTGGAGAGGGCGGCTACCGTCTCAGACAGTAATGGAGTCTCCTCCGTTAAATTCACCGGAGCCCTTGCTTTAACATTCAATCTTTAAAGCACAAAACAGCCCCTCCTCTCCGACTACTCTTCATGCAGAACCATGAGACCTGTTACCATGGAAACGTCCTCAGAGATAGTGAGGCTGCACAAACATGAAATGCTTAAATGCTTCCGACAAGCACGTATCGAACTGAAACGACGGTGCTTGGAATACAAGGGAAGTATCCGTTATATTAGATCGAGAACGCACAAGCGCCAACTGTTTCTGGCAGCCCGAGAGCTCGAGCCATCTGCACATCACACACAGGCTGTCAATGTTTGTTGTTTCAATTCAAAGTCTTTACAATCAGGGCTTTTGCAGTTCTGCGGGGAGTAACGCAAAGCAATCAGTTTCAAATACAGAAGACGTTCAAGAACATTTAGCCTTCTGTACTAGCTGTAAATGTAAACCAGGCAGGTTTGATTAAAATCTGGAGATGCACTTGGCATTTATCAAGTGCATTCAAGGTATACAACATGGAATCAACCCTATAACCTTCCATATAATGAATATGTGACTAGCCAGATATGGGTTTGCCAAGCTGTCCTCGTTCCTCCCATGCAGCCGCACAGCCTGTGGCACCGAGCAGAGCACCCTCTTTTTTATTCACACATCTCTGGATCTGCCACCATGGTAACGGAGGTGAAGGATGAAGACTGACGGAAGAATACACAAGCAAGAAGGAGGTGAGGGACAGAGATGGAGAGAGAGAGAAGAAAAGAACTAGGGCGGAAAAATGGAGTCATAGTGGAAGAGCAAACCTGCTAAAAAACTGAAGATTAAAAAAAAAATGGATTGACACCAGGGAGATGATGAGTGAGAAATGATGTGACAAGTTCGCCTGAGCGACCGCGGAGTGACCTTATCGTCTCATTGGTGATGACAGGGCTTCTGAAGCTCAAGGAAATAAGTGTTAATTAAATCTGAACGAGTGGATAACCTATATTGGGTTATAATATCTAGACAGCAGAAGGGTTGATATACAGAAGTTGGACAAAATAATGTTATCACCTGGAAAATAGGCAATATTTCTTTATTAAAGGTATAGTTCACCCAAAAAAATTCTGTCATGAATGACATACTCCCGCGTTTCAAAGATTATTTTAACGATGTCCTTGTAGGTTTTGGACCGTGAGCGTGGTAGAATCCGTTTCATGTCTATTGCAAGGTCAGGCGCTCTCGGAATTGCAGCAAAAAAATATATTAATTTGTGTTCCAGAGATGAATCGGGAAGGTCAAGGGTTGAACGGACAGAGGGTGAGTAATTAATGACAGAATTTCATTTCTGTGAACTCTCTCTTTAAGGTGTTTTACCACCTTTTGCCTTTAATACAGCTTCCAAATACAACTTTTGAATTGACGCTGTTGCTACGTCTGACAAGCCATGCCACTCTCACGCCACACATCATGTTCTCACACAGTGAAAAATACATTACGGTGCAAAGAGGAAACTAACAACGCTCCAACAGACAACAACAGTTACTTTAGGTATGAAAGAAAGTCTAAGCTTTAAAATGGTAATTTTTTAAGAAATTCAAACAACAAATACAGTTTGGAAATACTCTCCAGAAAATGTTGGAGAAGAGAAATACAGCTTTCAGTCTTTTCTTCAACAAAACTGTCCACAATGGTTCGTTTATATATATTTAAGTCTTTTTTGCATTTTAGTATTGGTGTCTGTGATCAAAATTTTAGCAATTTGCTGCATTAGTTTAGTGTTTTTTGGAAACAATCTTTCCTGACAGTGCCTTTCGGTTCTTGCTCACTATTCTTAAAGTTATCAATATAGAGACTGTTGTTCTTAAAATACGTAACAATTGGGCTGTTAACGTTACAACTACTCCTGCTAACAGGCTCTCATTATTTTTCCTTTTTGGAAGTCAGCATATACATATAGATACATATATATCTATAGATACAGTATATCCGTATTACAATATAACACATTACACATATATCTAGATATACAAATATATCTACAATCCATACATACAAACATATATTCATACCATATATACTAACAGATATATAATATCTCGATATAAAACACACACATATATATAGTATGATACGACTATTATATATATAATGTTATCATTATTAGAAATAATATATATTATACTATATATACACATACACAAATAAATACATATACAGTGGGGAAAATATTTATTTGATCCCTGCTGATTATGTTAGTTTGCCCACTTACAAAGAAATTAAAGGTTATTATATAATTATATAAAGGTAGAAGATTGATTTGCCATTCAGTTAGTGAAATATGTATTTGATCACCTACCAACCAGCAATAATTCTGGCTCCCACAGATTGGTTATATGTGCCCATGTGGAATGCAGATTAGTCCTTTCACTTTAAGAAGTTACTCCTAATGTTAGCTCGTTAGGTGAATAAGACACCTGTCCACACAATCTGTATCTTCCATTCCAACCTCTCCCACCACCATGGGCAAGACCAAAGAGCTGTCAAAGGACGTCAGAGACAAGATTGTAGATCTGCAAGAAGCTTGGTGAGAAGGAGACAACTGTTGGTGCAATTATTCGAAAAAATAAAGAAATACAAAATAACCATCAATCGCCCTCTGTCTGGAGCTCCGTGCAAGATCTTGCCTCATGGGGTAAGGATGATCATGAGAAGGTGAGGGATCAGTCCCGAACTTCACTGGAGGAGCTTGTTAATGATCTTAAGGCAAGTGGGACCACAGTCACCAAGAAAAACATTGGTAACATACTATGCCGCAATGGACTGAAATCCTGCAGCGCCCGCAAGGTCCCCCTGCTCAAGAAGGCACATGTACAAGCCGTTTAAAGTTTGCCAAAGAACATCAAAATAATTCAGAGAAGGCTTGGGAGAAAGTGATCAGATGAGACCAAAATTGAGCTCTTCGGCATTAACTCGACTCGCCGTGTTTGAAGGGAGAGAAATGCTGACTAGGAGGAGTTGTGTAGAGTTTTTTTCGTTGTTTTTTTTGGGGACCCGCCAAGAACACAATCATCAGTCAAGCAAAGGAAACTTATGCTTTGGGGCTGTTTTTTGCTAGGGTACAGGGAGCGACTTCACGAATTGGGGGCAACGGAACGAGAACCTCAGCCAGAACAATGAAGATGGGTCATGGATGGGTCTTCAAGGATTACAATGACCCAAAACATACCGCCAAAGCAACAAAAGAGTGGCTCAAGAAGAAGCACATTAAGGTCATGGGAGTGGCCTCCAGGTGAAAAAGACATAGTATTAAATGTATTAAATATATACTTGAAATTCAAGTAGTATGTTTATAATACATTTTTATTCCCAACATGCTTACTTGAAGTGCAATAAAAATATATTGAACTGCATTTTAATATATTTCTAAAAATTATACTAGAAGTACTTTTGTATTAAATATATGCTTAGTTACACTTTTAAGGAATATGCTAAACACAAGCACACTATTAGTATATTTCTAAAAAGTATACTAGAAATAGTTTGGTAATAAATATATGCTTAGTTACAATTTTAAGGAATATGCTAAACACAAGCATAGTTTTAGTGACTTTTTAGTGTATTTACAGAAAACATACTAATTTTACCCTTACTTAAAGTATATTTTATATCTACTTTGTGTAAGAACATAACAAAAATGATTACACTTTTAGTGGGTTTTAATGTACTTTATATTGCAGTAGGATTATACATGGTTATATTTTAAATATTTATGCATTTATAATTTTAATATTTGGAAAAGAACAATATTTTGAAAAACATTTTTAACATCTACAATGTACAAACGTTTGTCAACTATCATTAAGCATTGCGATATTTAAAATGTTGTTTAATATGTTGTTCAGTTTTACTTAAAAAGTTATGCTACTTTGGTTGGTTAGGCTGTTGTTCATTACATGATACATACATTGTAATAAGCTAGGTGTTTATAAATTTGTTCAAGCTTGACGCCTTTATTTTCTAATATATATCTCTGAAATTCCAAAGCATTTCACATTCATATATGACCAAAAAAAAAACAAAAAAAAAAAAAACTTGCGTTTACTTGTGTTTAAATTCAAACAACACACTGACTAAACCTGATAAACGTGAACATCATTGGTGAAGGGACATAAATCTCTCAGCTTTTCTTTTGAAGATGAACGAAAGTCTTGGTTGGATGGTTTGGAGAATCTTAAGGGTGAGTGATGACAGAATTCAAATGGTTTTGGGGGAAGTATGAAATTAATTAGAAAATATAGCGCTATGTTCTTATTGTTACCAGCTTCTGCAAGCATGTATAGCATCTGGCTTTTGGAACCTCACTGTGACTTAAGGTAAGATTTAATTAACGTTATTTGTCTGTGCAAGTCGTGTTTTCGGTTTGTTTTCTTGGGTTTTTGACACATGCATTGACAGAAATTAAAAAAAAAAAAAAAATTTAGTCATCTATAACATGTACATATTAACTCTTTTATTTGCAAAATCAAGTTGTGTATTATTTATTCTGATTTCTGAAAATTTGGCTTTCCTTGTAATAAATAACAAAAAAAAAATTTAAACAGTGAGGTTAATGATCTTTGAAAAACCATGATTGTGAACATACAATTACTTTGTCTTGAGCTAATTATGCAACTGTGGTAGTGTTTGTTGATTGGTGTTTATATTTGTTCAAGCTTGACAAATTATCGCCTTTATTTTCTAATATATACTTCTCATTACAGATAAGAACAAAGATTAAATTGTAAGAAGGGTTGCTTATATGAGAGCATACAGTACATCTGAAACTGCTGAGGCTGGGAATGTTTTTGATTATATTAACGACCAGGTACATTGTTCTCAGCGTACTGTCATTCTTAAAAAGAAAACAAATCATCAATCATCATTTGCTTTTGTGTGTGTGTGTGTGTGTGTGTGAAATATTAACATTTGTTGTTTCTCAGATCAGCTGCTATAGAAGACAAACAGAAATCTGAGTGCGGAGACAAGTAAAGGAATAGTAAGTATATTTTCATGTTGTATCACCTTTGAATCAGGCCTAACGGAGGGTGATTTGGTCAATCTTGGAAGAAAAACGTTAGCAATGTGTCAATTCCAGCTGGCTAATTTGTGCTTGCTTTCAGTCATGTAAAAATCTGTTATTTACATTTTTTTTTTGTTTTTTTTTAAAGCTGCAAGGCTCTGGTGCAAAATATTGTATGCCAGGAGTCAGAACGACTAGGCTGTGCCCAGGTCTAGTATAGTATAATTTAAATATAGTAAGCATGTCTGGAAAAAGCACAATTTAAATATATTTATTTTTCACCTGGGCTAGCCAGTCTCCAGACCTCATAGAAAATGAGGAAATTTTCTCCTATAGAAAATCTGTGGAGGGAGCCGAAACTTCGAGTTGCCAAACGACAGCCAAGAAACCTTAAGGATTTAGAGAGATTCTTTAAAGAGGAGTGGAACAAAATCCAACCTGAGATGTGTGCAAACCTGGTGACAAACTACGAGACACGTCTTACCTCTGTGCTTGCCAACAAAGGTTTCTGCACCAAGTACTAAGTAATTTTTTGCTTGGGGATCAAATACTTATTTCACTCACTGAAATGCAAATCAATTTCTAACCTTTATATAATGTGCTTTTTTCTGGATTTCTTTGTTAGTATTCTGTCTCTATACGTTAAAATAAACCTACCATAAAAATGACAGACCCTTCATTTCTTTGTAAGTGGGCAAACTCACAAAATCAGCAGGGGATCAATATAAATATTTCCAGTCCGTGGTATCTATCTATCTATTATATATATATCTCTCTAATCTCTTAGTATATAGCTTATCTATATAGATATATATAGAGAAGAGCGAGAGAGAGAGACCGAGCAGAGAGAGCGAGCGAGCGTGTGTGTGTGTAAGTAACATTAAAAAAATGCATTGTCAAGGCTGCTTGTATTTCTCTGACACTAAGCAGAATGACCATTTCTGTTATCACGCCAGCAGGCACAATTATTAATCAGCCTACCACTAATCTGAACTAACACATTTAATAAGCTTTAACATTCTTTGAAAACACCATTTCCCGCCCTTTATTCTCATGCAGACACCCACAGCAGAATGAAAAATGACTGAGTTTTAAAGTGATGGAGCCAAACCTTGTCACAACAAATAGGGTCTTGTGCTCATCTATACAAAAGCATAAGGGCAGCAAGACCACAGTCTGTATTTGAGTGAAGGAGGTGTTTAATATCTCCCAAAATCACTGGGCGTTTAGGTATGCCTCAAGAATGATTTTATGGTCTGGGCCTCATCTGGTATCATTACACCAAACATAAATAATAGCTGTAAATGTTTCATATGGATGCAGTGGGGTGCTCAGACACCAAAGTGACAATCTAATCTATATATGAGAAAACAGTTTAAATCATCTTATTTTGAAGCTACATTATCTGAGAATGATCAGCCTTCCTTGCAAAAATAAATGAATCTAATTTTAAATGGGTTATCTCCATGCATGTAGTAGTAGTTGTTCAAAACTGTATATCACAAATTCAAATAATCAATATTGCTGTTCTCAGCCCAAATGACTCCACTGATCATTTAGCTTTAAAAAGACTTTTTTCAGACTAAGAATAATGTATTAATACTTCAGAAATAACCAGAATCAGAATATCCTACAGTCCAAACAGAAGCTGCTGTCCATTTCAGACAGAAGCATGTGACATCACTTTCTGCATTGTGCTAATTTGCCAAGTTTGCATACACTGTATAAGCATGCACGTTTTCAGGGTTCACACACATTTGACCACTACATACATACATACATACATATATATTAATAAATATATAATCATGACTAATAATTAAACTAGATATGCACCAGCAATGATGACAGAAGCTCTTTGTGTGGGCTCCTTGCCAATCTTCACTCTGTAATCATTAATCTGATTTTCGATCCCCTGGAGTTTTTTGGTAGCATCCAGAAGGTTTCTCCTGCGTTTCTTCTTCACGGTTTTACAGAGCTCATTTTCACAGGCAAGTTTTTTCGCTGCCTCCACAATCTTTTTCTGGAGCGCAAAGCAGCTCTCCAGGTTTCTTAAATGAGGGTCCTGCAAGAAAAAAAATTTAATTAGCAAAGAAGTACACAAATTGCAAGCAGCTCTTACAGTATTTGTGAGAAAAGCAATTGAGACAGCCTACCGCATCATAAGGGAAAAGGTCATCCAATTTGAAAGCAGTTCCCACGCGCCTTCGAACAGTGGGGTGCTTCTCTCCTGGTGCCAAAGGAAACTCCTTAGGCAACACACCAGTCAACTCCTGATCAAATTAAAAGAGATAGCAAAGAAAATTTTAAGATATGACTATTTAAATTGACATACTTGAAAAAGCATATGGAAATATGACAAGCCACTAACAGCTTCCCGGAGGCAAATTTTCTTCAGCTCTTCTTCCTTGAGTGCCAGAATTTCTTTTATGCTCTCCTGTTTGTTCTTCAGTTCTGCAATCTTCTCTTTCTTCTGTTCCTCATTCACTTCATTGTCTGCAGAATCTAAATGAAAGTAAAAGCAAGCTCAATCTCGACATCGGTATGAATGACAAGAGTTCATTAGGCTGTTCTTGGAATGGAAGAAACAGACTGTCTTACTGGAAGAGACCAAACTTCCATTGCTGGTCATGATGAGCTTGTCTTTACTCTCCATGCTGACCAGCTTACTGTTCCTCGGAGCTCCAGTCTCTGTGAGATCCATGGCAATATCACCCAAACTTCTTGCAGTAGTTATTTTAGCCTTTAGGTATGTAAAACATAGGTTATTATTACATCATCACTTTTGCATGCTATCAGTGCAGAAACTAAGCGATGATTTATGCAATTCTAAATTTACAAGTAATAAGTATTAAAGATGCACAAATACTTACTTTGCTCTGTTTGCGGTCCAGGTAGAACTGGTGTTGGCTGATGGCCATCACCCAGATGGTTTTGATCAGAGAATGGCTGGCATACCACGTGTAGATGACCTGACCAGACTGACCAAATGTGCGCCTAGAAGCTGTTCTTCTGTGGATTAACACGGGCACACTGAAGTCAAACATAACACATTTAATACTATGTTGTGTCAATGAAATTAAAATATTGGTTTCTGTAACAGTAATCATTTGAATAGCAAGATATTCAAGAATAGTAAAAAATAAATCAGTGATTCTACATTTAAAAATGATAATAAAATGTAGTCAGGTTGATTCAAATCAAATCAAATAGTTTTTTAAAGTGTATAAATCCAATTATATTAGATGTTACCACATGAAGCAGTTTTTAGGTTACCTGATATATAATACCCATTGACTATAAAGGAGGTCAGTGACCATGCTACAATGTCCTGTATGATATCATCTTTGTTTACAGAGCAATCCCAGCCCATATTACTACTACAGCGTAAAGTGACCGATTGCTTCACTGCAACAATTCAGCGTTGGAAACACATTAGCTACGTAAAAAGGCTTTGCATCACCAACATTTACTTAGTCTATTCAAAGCCACTTTTTATAGTCTATAAGTACAGAAATAATGCTTAGTAAATCACAAACTGTGCTCACTGAGTGCTAGGGGGTCTCATTCATGTTTATAACATGGAAAATGTATATCAAGACATGACCTATGTAGATTTATCTTGTTCTCACCTCTGAGGCTCGTTAACCTCTACAGCGAACTTCTTCTCTCGGAAATACAGGTTTTCAAGCTGTTTCCACAGAAAGAGCTACAAAGAAAAAGGAAACGAGAGTTAGACAGGCACTCTATTAGGAACATTGTTACGTGAAACATCATGAAAATATATCAATGACAAAAAGACCTACAAATAGGATTTGCATTAATTTCTATGATCTAGACATTTCTTTGTAAGATTCACCCATTGACACTTACATCCCTGTATTTTAGCATTTACTTTTTCTTTCTGTATCAAACCAAGAAAAATATATTTTAATGCCCTCCTAGAAACACTGTACTCTGAAACTGCTCACAAAAACATCACTACATCCATATGGATATTGATATATTTAACTGGAAGCACAAGACAGTTGCTTTGGGTATGAAGCCAATACAAAGCGCTACAGAAGCAAAGCGTCCACTGTGCTCACAACTTATTAAATTTGCCCTAAAGGGAGAGCACTGAAAAACAGGTTTGTTTTAAAAGCATGGCCAAAACATCTGCCATTCATGAGAACTGTCCTTTCAGATCTTTTTTCACAGCTTAGGGCAGGGAAAGTACAATATCTAACTACTATCAGCGTGCAGGGGCGAGGATTTACCAGGAATGTTAATAAACGCTCCCCACCAGGTACAGCTCGAATGCAGCTCGGAGTAATACGCATAGGAACAATTAGATCCAAGCATGGCTCACACAGTAGATTTGACTGCCGAAAGCATATTAAAACTTGACATATTTCTGACAGTCATTTAATAACAACAAAATGAACAAATGACAACTTATCCTAATTTCAAAGATCTAAAAAAATGTACCTTACCAGTTCAGTTAGCAAGCCTTTTAAAGTCCCTGGATAGTTGGACAGGTTCAGTATAGTCCTGATCTAAAGTTTCCCACAGGGTTGTGGCTTCCTTGAACAATACTCTCTTGTCTGCTTTCGAAGAGACCAAAAGGTGTTGCAAGAGTTTCAGGCAATTGAGATCCGCCCCTTCCCTCCCCCTTTCTGTGACATCACTAGCACCTCTACTTACCCACCTTGAGCTAGACTTCTCTTCAAGTACTTGTGTCTCTCTTGTTTCCATCCACCGACTATGCAATCACATCTCTGAAACTCTCTAACTCAAACATAAAATTAAACCTTCACAACTTCATTCTTTTTCTACGGTCACCTCCCTCTTACTCTGATAACCGATTCCTGTCCTTGTCAAACCAGACAAACAGGTTACGCTCTCTGAAATACACACACATAGAATGGTATTCCTCGTGTTTCGTTTTGGGAGGGGATTTGGAGCATTGATCATAATGAACACCCTTGTATAGCTATTCATTAATCCGTGTTCCTTTTCCTGGCATGTCTCATTTTTACAGTCTGTATCGTAATCCCTCACCCGTTGGTTTGGATGCTCGCTCCCTTATGCTTCCCAAGGCAAATATGCCAGGAATCTACTACTTTCTTGTAATCATTAATGGCTGGCCATGGCACTCTTCACCTCCTGGTGAAAACAGCATGCCTCTCTCTCTCAGAGACTAAACAGCCGATACGACGACAACAGGGAATCTCTCACTATCTGACAGCATGAAAGTTCCCTGACCTTTATTTGACAATTACCAAAAATGACAAAAAATATATAGTACTTCATATGTTGAAGTCCAAATGCGGTACTGATTACCTAAAGTCACGACTGATCCAAAAGAATTATTTTTTTTGTCATGCCATTATCTTATTACAAGAACATGTGATAACACGTTATAATGCATTTCTTACGACCCTGAAATGTACAAAATCAGCTAATTTAAAGGACTGGGAGCGATAAAAGCATTGTCAACAACAATCCACTAACAGTAGTCGTTTAAAAAGCTGAGCGAGACAAGCTATTTCAGCATAATTATTTTAGCCAATTAAATGACAGATAACTAGATAAGTCTGAGGGCAAATGAGAAAGCATGCAAATGGGAAGACAATGGGAACAATCTTCAACACCTCAGACTGTCTGTGACTGATAAAGCAAGACAGGCAGGCACATCTAGGATGTCTGCAGATGTTAAGAATTGAAACAAAATTAAATTTGATTGAATAAATAAAAATAAACAAATACAAAACAAAAAATGGAAATAAATTAAAATACTAATAAAAATGACAATTAAAATAAAATAAACACTTTTTAGGGTGGCAAATGTTAACTTGCTGACCCAAAAACCTGGTCAGCATGATTTTTAAAGGGGTCATATGATGTTGGAAAAAAGAACATTATTTTGTGTATTTAATGAAATGTGTTTATGCTGTTTAAGTTCAAAAAACACATTATTTTCCACATAGTGTACATTTTTGTTTCTCCTCTATGCCCCTCCTTTTCGAAATGCGTAGATTTTTACAAAGCTCATCATTCTAAAAAAGTGAGGTGTGCTCTGATTGGCCAGCTATCTAGTGCGTTGTGATTGGCCGAATACCTCAAGCGTGTGACGGAAATGTTACGCCCCTTTCCATACTTTGATGCCGTGTCCCAGTGCGACGACATACAACCAATAAAACCCATTATAAACGAGGAATTTGTTGCATCCAGTGGGGACATAATTACTGTAATAATGCGTATGCGCCTCGTAAACATAAAACCAGTCTGCATTTGTGATCGGAGAAACAACAAAAAAACAACAAGTGCTACTCTACACTGGTCAAAACTCGCGTTTGAATCGTCAGTGGCAAATTATTTAAATATGAAAACGTATTTACAGGCTGTGAGTCAGAAGCACCAGGCTGTCCTTGCAAAGTTGGAATTGCCCCACTTTAGAAACAGCCTCTGAGCATAGACGGCATTGTAGGCTACTCTCCCAGGATCAGGAAACAGTCCTCCGTAAAATACATTGCACATATCTGAATATTTGGTTTGAACTGTTCAGGAACAGTGTTGTAAACACAACTTAACCACTAATTTCTAGTTGTGTCCTCTTTTGGAAGACAAAACAAAGTAGTTCGCTTCCAACGAAATCATAGGTACGCTGATGCGTTTAGGAATCTTTAAGATCACTTACAAACAGAACAGCAATGCATTTTATGGACGACCGTTTTGTGAACCTAGGAGAAGAGGTAATTCTGACTTTGCTATGACACCCCCCCCCCCCCCCTCCCCCCCCCCCCCCCCCCCCCCCCCATCTGGCGCTTTGAATCAGTTACTGTTGTGTTATTAGTTTAAGTATTTGCTATTAACTGCTCAAATGCGGAGTTTTGCGCATCATTTGTGTGTGTGTGTGTGTGTGAGACAGACACAGAGAGAGAGAGAGAGAGAGAGAGAGAGGTCACATCACAGTGGAGTCAGCTTTCTTAACCATGGCTTGTGCACTGCAAACACATACCAGCTTCATCCACTGTGTCTGTCACGCGACTCTGTTCCCTTTTCGGGCACTGTCTTTTCATTTATTTGGAAAGATGAAGCTCGCGATTCTGGTAAGGGCCGTTACATTTCCGACGAGTGTTTGCGTTGTTCGGCCAATCACAATGCACTAGGCCAGCTCGCCAATCAGAGCAGACTGCGCTTGTCAAAAAAAGGGCTTTGTAGAAAACGAAGTGTTTGAGAGAAGCGGGGCATAGAGGACCTAAAATAAGTTACGTATTTAAAAATAATGTGTTTTTTGAACATTAAAGTATGTCAACATATTTTGTTACACAAAATAATGATCTTTAAAATAGTTTAAAATCTTTATAATATCACATTTTCTCACATAATATAAATGGGTTGTTATACTTGAAACTATATTGCCATCTTTATATTTAAGGAAGGTGGTCCCTTGCAAAGAGATCATATTTCCTTGGCATCAAAATGTTTGAAAACCCCTGCTTTACAGGATGACCCAATTATATAACACACAAGAGCACAGAATTTAGTGTAAACACAATGAACAGTGTAAAAACATTTTTTTTATTAACTATCATATGCCAAGTAATATCTCTAGATATTTTAGCAACATTCCTGTATTAATGTAACTGATCATTCAAACAAAAATATATGGGATCAAATTGGGTACAGACTAATGACTGTAGACTTGATTTTTTTAAAGTCATCTTTAGCAGCAATAATACGAAACACACTTCATTTACTGCTTTCGTAGGGCATCAGTTCAGAGCCCGGGAAAGTTCAGACAAAACGTTTCAGAGCTTTTAATACCCCAGACCCCCAACAGCTCTTGCATGTGGAGGAGTTACAGCCGCGAGACCCCTCGCTCTACTCTATGGCCCCCTGCTGAGCTAATTGTGTTTTATTGCTTGATCAATTGTCTGGGCTGAGTGAAATGCACAATGACGGTCAGATTTGCATAATGAGCTTGATGTGTTGGAAGAAGATTGGGGGGCGGGCGGACAAAGACTGCCCTCCTTGGCAGGAAGCACAATCAATACTGGCCAGATGATGGGTTGCACTCTGACAGGGCCTAGTGTATTTTCAAAAACGGAGTGTTAAAACACTCAGTCGAGTGAGGGAATGAGAGAGAAGATAACCAAATTTATTACCTTTTTTTGGACATAGTAATACTATGTGATAGCAACACTGTACTATGGTGCCACCACTTTACCTTTTTGTTAAGGCAAAAGGAAAAATAAAAAGGAAGATGTTTACTCCCGTAACACCCCGTAGATGTCTTTGCCAGAAGAGTTGACTGGGGCTCCGTCAATAGAGCCAATCCCCCTTTAGACATCACATTGCAGGCTTCACTGCAGTTTCTGCCTCTGCTGCCCAGCACTGCTCCCCATGAAGCTCCATAATTACACCCTCCACAGGGAGGGGCTGGTGTTCATTGCTGCCATGCAGTAGGGTTTCAGAGTGGGACATGGCCATTAACACTCTGGCACAGGGCTGAATATACATACACACCCAGCTGCATCGTACAAAGCACTGGTGTAATGGATGCCAATTAACAGACACTTTAATGAGTGAGGTTGGGGTGAAATATAGAAGCTCTCCTCATAAAAAAAGAGCAATGGTTACTAATCTCTCATAAGACAGACTTGTGATAAAAATGTGATAAATGAGCATGTTCATTAAAAATGCCAAAAAACACAAAAGTATAGATAAGAAACATCTAAAGAGGAGGCACACCAACATGCTTGGAAACAAAGTTTGTTTCTGATGAAGAACTAATGACTGAATTTGCCAGCTTATATCATCAAATCTATAAGATATTTAGGATTTTTAGGCACTTGGTAGTAGGCCTGGGCGATAAAACGGTATCGATTTATCGACGGTACACCTTCTTCGATAAAGATATAAAAATTTTTCGATGTTGAAAGCTGTTTCACACAAGAGATGTAGCCATGCAAAGTTAAAACACGTCGCGAATTTGTGGAGGTTTATTCCTTTTCACTGCGTCTCTCATGTTTTTAAATGCAATATGCATGATGGGCGATTCGGCTCTTTGTATTAAGCAATGCATAAATAAGTGATGCTGTTTTGTTCGTAATTGTTTATGCAATTTACGAAATTATATGTGATTTATATGAGTTAATTTAGACGTAATGCAGGTTTTTTTTTTTATAGACATTTATTTCCTTGCATTGACAATTTAAATGCGCAGCATTATTTTGCTCATTACACCCTCTTGTGGCCTCGGGAGACAAGCCAAAAGTTTCCTTAAAACCTATTTAATCTGCATATAAAACATTAGAAATTAGATATTTGTTTAATTTTTATTGTGTGTTTGACTGTTAAAACAAAAAAATATTTGTTGTTTGTCTCAATAAATTGGGTTAATTTAAAATACAGATGGTTAATTAAAAAAAAAAAAAATTCTATGGCTCTTGTTTGACATAAGGTTTATAAAACTGTCAATAATTATCAATGACTGGAGAAAGTCCAATGAAAAAAATATATCTTGCTAAATTTTTTTAGCTATATCGCCCAGCCCTACTTGGTAGCAAGTACACTATATTTACAAGTATTTACAATTTTTTTTGTAATGTTCAATTTTTTAAAAAGTCTCTTATGCTCACAAATGCTGCATTTATTTAATCAAATATAACAATAAAAGTAATGGTGCAATATACTGTATTACAAATTTAAAAATGTCCTATTTTAACACGTTAAAATGATATTTATTCCTGTGAGGCAAATCTCAAATTTCAGCATCATTACTCCAGTGTCACAAAATTCTTCATAAATCATTCTAATGCTGATTTGTTGCTCAAGAAACAGTTCTGATTATTATAATATTGAAAACAGTTGACACGCTTAAACATATTGTTGGAAACGGATCCGCATTTTTTCGGATTCTTTGTAAATATAAGTTTCAAAAAAAAGCAAAAAAAAAACAGCATTTATTTGAAATTAAAATCTTTCGTAACTTTATAAATGCCTTTACGATCAATTCATACATCTTTGCTGAATTTCTATCTTACTGACTTCAGAGTTTTATATTCCATTTTTTTTTGTGAAATAATCTGTAGTTCCTACTTTTTTATTCAGCAGTTTCCATTCAGGCAGTAACACTGCTATACAATTATTTGAAATACTTTTTTCCATGCCTAAAATTGTGATATTAAGCATTTCAGATGAACCCACCCTAAAATCATGACTGTGAACATAGAAAAAAAAAACTGTAGAATATTCTCCATCACCACTGTGACTTTTAGCACTTTCGAAACAAAATAAAACAAACCACCAAACAAACAAAACAGCAAACCTTTCGAGGCTTGAGCTTGTCTTGCAGGTCGTACTGGCCAATGCCTTTGTAGCTAACCCCCAGCCACCACGGTATACCCTGTTTGTCCTGTGAAAGAGATGAGACTTTTTTGAAAGTGAAAGGTAATTGCTGCTTTTTTCTGGCAACGGGAGCAAAATAAAAAGATCAATTGGATCCAACCTACATAGCCATTTACATACAGTAGCAGCTACTTTAACAGTACTGTTTGATCTCAAAAGACATTTCTAATGAACTAAGCACAGTTATAATTATACCACACACATTTTACACACCATAAATCAAGTTAAGGACATATTAATTATGGCTTCAGTATTTATAATGTTTAGTTCTGTATTTCCTAAAATATCAAATGATAAATCAAACCACACACCTTCACTTTGTAGTAATGAACTCCATATGCAGGCAAAGACTCAACTAAGGTCAGATACCTGTTGAACAACAGTAAAGCACAGAAAGTTAATAAGACAGTGTTTCAGACAAAAACATCAAGGGAAATGTTAACCCTAGTAAATAATCTATAATGTGTCACTGACAGAAGTCCCACAATTGATTTCTCTTGGTGCTTTCACAGTGAGGGACAATGTCAATATATCAACACAGCAGCACAAATCAAGCTGACAGAAATGACCTTGTCTCTTCCCAATGAGCTAAAAATAAAGTGGCACAGAGTCGGTAGGTCTGTTGAAAGCAGTCACTTTCAGTAATGTGGTCTAATTAATTACGCAATTTTGCCTTTCCACAATCAACTGTGCAGGAGTTATCAGAGGTAGAGCAACAGGCTCAGACTTGTAGTTCCTGTACCTACGCTCCTTGAGATCATCTATGTCAGACATATAAATGATTAGTGTGCTTACCGCACGATAGCCTGTCCACGACTGAGGCCTTTCAGCTTCTTATAATGCTCGATTACTTTATCTTCACTAGAGGACAAGAGAGAGAAGGATTACCACCTGCACAAGTGCAACAAAACAGTAATTGAGCATGAGACCAACATGTGAATGTGCCATTTAAATGACGTGGCTAGTCAGACTATTAACTAGTCAGATATAACACCAGGTGCAACCATGTGTGAAATGCCATCTGGCTGGCTGGCTGGCTTGTGAATCACACACACACAATTTCTTTGAGACAATTATATTAATAACTGGTTTCTTAAACACACAGACACACTGTAAGTATTCATTTATTATTAGGAAACAACAAAAAGGAAAATTAATATGACAGATGAACATTACAGGAAACTTGTACACCCATAAAATCACAAAATACAGGTAATTTTTATGTATATAAACTAACACCGCTGCTTTTGCATGCACTCGCACAGCTGTCTTTTAAACACTTGCACTAACACACAGCTGTTTCCTCACACAATCATTTCCCACTCACACACTTCGATAATTGCTGTCTGTTAACTGGTTTACTGCTCCCCACACTCAATATGCATTGATTAAAGCTGCCACATCAATCCTTTTAAGGTGGGAGATTTCAACATCTAGACATCTAGGGCTACAGATGCCAGAGGGTAGGGATCATTAACAAGCAAGGTAATTAATTAGGTTTGTTTGAAATAAACAGTCTACAGCTTGCACATTACACATGGCCATAAGAGTTAAATTACACACATATACTTGAAACATGAAATATCTGAGTCATTTGAGTTATAGACATTGAATAATCTTCTTAAAGATATGAAATGAAAATGCACACATTTACTTGCTTAACAAATGCACATAATCTCCTGCTGATGTAACAGAGGCTGCATAGGCCTATAAAATATTAACTAATAACATCATATCCCATTTTTCAAGATCAATCAAAACCTGATGGACACAATCAAGTCTATGTCTACATCACTTCTTACTGAATACTGTGTTTCACTTGCAAAAATGTCATATTACAGAAGCTACCTGTATATATTACCAAAACAAAAAAGCAGTCTTACCAGAATGCTAATGATGGGTGCTCCTTCAATACCGCAGTGGGGAAAGCTGGAAGCTTTTTTAAGTCTGATCTTGTGCTTTCATCACTAAAAATTCAAACAAAAACAACATGTTAAAATTAAATACTTCAGAAATAAATGATGGGTGTCCTAGCTAAATGCTAGTGTAGAAAAACTAAACTCAGCAGTAGTGTAGATAGAATTATAGTATGTAGGCGATAGCATTACTGTAACTTTCAGCAATATGTGGGTGATTCATGAAATCTTCGTTTTAAACATGAAAGGTTTAAAAAGACTTGCCTCAATAATGTCCATTTTAGGCATTAAAAGTGAGGGCCGAGGTGTTTACAGACAATTTAACCTTCTTGAACATATTTCCTGAAACACACCCTTTTAAATACCATTAAAGAGAGAGAACTTAAATTGTAACTTAATTATTTATTATTATTATTAAACTTCATTAAGTGCAATTTAAGCAGCTGTACAGCACAAATCAGTCAATTTTAACCTTCAATATTATAGTAATGTCGTACCAACTGACTCTCGTGTATATTTTACAGCATTAGTTGAGAGATTTGTATGTACTGTACCTGATATATGTCCAAAATAATCAATATTGAATCGAATCGGTAATCAAATCACAAGCTTGTGAATGAGAATCGAAACGAATCGTGAAATTTGTGTCAAAACCAAGCCCTAACGTTATCATTAGTCTGGACAAAATAATTAAAAACACTGAAAAATAGATATTTTTAAATTAACATTTTTTTTTTAAGTTTGACTCGATTCTGACCATCATTACCGCAACGCCTTCCAAAATTTGCAACCTAATGTTTTTTTATATCTCATTGAAACTTTACATTTTCAAAATGGTGTGGCAAACCTGAAAGAACATAATGTATAAATTCTGTAGAAGCAGTACTTGTTTGGCCAAAACAAGGTGTGATTTAAGAGATAATGATGTTTGTTTTAGGAGAGCAGATATCATTCTTTTGAAATAGAACTCTGAGGTGAAGAGTGATGACACTGATAGGCGGAAGTTTGAATATTTTCTTCTAAGAGCTTCTTGATGTTTGAAGAGCACATTGGTTTTATCTTTTATCATCCTGCTGGAATTCCTTTTTAGGTAAATAAGCTTCCACCTCACAACTCTTACACTTTAAACCAATCAGTGTTTGAATTACATATTACGAGCATTTTTTTTTCTATTCTGCAACTACAAAAACCTTGGTTTGACATTTTATAGTCACTCAGAGCCTATATAAAGATTGGATGTAAATGTGAGATTTCCCATGTAAGGTTTCAAGCAAATTCTGTGATGATGATGTAGGACTTGAGCTAATAGCATCTTATCTCAGTGGAGAGATTGTGATATACTTCAATGTCAAAGACTGTGACCTGAATATACAGGTAAAGCAAAGTGCATTTCAATTACAAATCATGTTTAAATAGTGCTGTTTCAAAGCTGTACGACCTTTCTTCTGTGGAATAAAAGCATGCGATTGCATTGACAAATTGCATCTAGTGCATTATTAAACTTTTCTTCTTGTGTGTTGCATGGAAAAAAGGAAGACATACATGTTTGAAATGGCATGAGGGTGAGTAAACAATGACATAATTTTAATTTTTGGGTGAACTCAGCCCTTCAAAAGCTTAGGAGGCCACACATTTAACTACAACAAAAGCTACATAAAAATCAAACTGGCACCATCATGAATGGAACAAAAGACACAACACCTGAATTCATAAAACAGGACAGCATTGTTATTGAAAACCCTCATATCATGGGCTTCCAGACATCTGATCTGCTTTAGCAAGCTATGATCTTTTCCAAAACTGTCTTGAGGGTGCAGTGGGCAATATTGTTTTCACAGGAAGCAATTACTCAGATAACAAAGCGCAAGAACTGATCTAAATGTGCAGAACACTGTAAAACCATAACATCAGATTCAGAATACTTAGAAAATTAATTGAAAACAAAAGGAAACAGGTTACAGAATTGAAAACATGTAAAACCTTTCTAACCCTACTTAGCCCATTGATACCTTGCTTGACTAAGCACCACTATATTCCATGGCGCACCTCCCTTTCCAAACCAGCTGATTCTGTAGTTCAGCAATTTATGATAAGTTTGAAGGTATAAATCTAGCAGGCCGGTTTGATGATGTGGTAAAATACAGTAAGCTGGCGCCCTGAGACCGCAATGCCTTGTCAGCAATCTGGAATTCATTATGCTGTCTGTACTATCAAACAGTTGGCAAGGAAGGGCGCGCAAACACTTAACCCAGCACAAGCAACGCATGGAGGAGTTAGAGCCATGTGCCAGCTTATTCAAGAATACACCTACCCTCATTACAAGGAAATCAGAGGGAAATGGGTCATTTGATGCTAATGTCCTTGAACTGAAAGCGACTTCTGCCTAGAATTCAGGTTCAACAAGATCAAGGATTATCGCAGTAAAATTTAAGAGTCCTCACTAGGGATGTAACGGTATGAAATTTCTTATCACGATTATAGTGACCAAAATTATCACGGCTATCAGTATTATCACGGTATTGTTAAAATGTGCTGGAGATGTTAAAAAAAGTACAGAAACAAATTACTTCTATTATTAAAAATCAACAAACAACAAATAAAAATACTTTTTGTTTGCATAATCACTAAAACAACATTACCAATGATGTTCGGATTTTAGATGACAACTTGACTGACAACAGTTTATAGCATGTTCAAATATCTAATGTAAAAAATGTTCAAATAAAGCTTTCGAAAAAGTTTCATAAAAGGTAAACCTCACATTTCAGCCTTTAAATAAAGAAAAGATATAAGTCAAAACGATAATTGATTAATAAACGATTATATGTTTTATCTGCTCCAATAATCATTTAGATAACTTATTCGAATTGTTTAAAGTGTAGAATCCACATAAGCTGTTTTTCATCAACGGGTCAAAATTTACAGAAGGACATGCAAAATTCAGTCCAGTTGGGACAGACAGGAAAACTGCCACACAGGTGAATGCAATAGAAGTCTCGTAAAGCAACTCGTGACCGAAGGTGGCGCTTATGGAAAGCTGCATTAGATGTGTTTCCCGTAAACATAAGTGACAAAGCAGTAGTATTGTGATTAAGAACACTCCTTTAGGTATTACATGGAAGCGAAGATTGAAGAACAAATGCCATCGAATCGTTTCGGAGACAGTCAGAACCTTCAGAGTACATTATAGATTATTGTATAATTACCGTAGCACTCTTTTAAAACTCATAGCGATTCCAGCCCGTTTTCACTCAAACACAACTACTCGGCGTGAGACTGTTACTTAAAATTGTGCTTTATGCTGGACAGTATTTATATATCGCGAGTTGTTCAAATCGCTGTAATCTAATACGGTTTTAATGCTAATTAAAATATGAAACGGTAATACTAACCATGGGGAATTTTATCATGATTTATCATCAAACCGGTAATCGTTACATCCCTAGTCCTCAGTTTATTTTAAAAGTGGCACCACTTCCTGAACTTTCTATATTTTCTCTAAAGTGCTAGGACATATGGGGGGTGATCTTCTAGAGAGAACCCCCACTTGGTTGCTCCTGACATAAAGTGCAGACAGATGACATCAGCGTCCTGCATGACGCCCTATCGTCTGCCAACGGGAGATGTCTCCACTCCCTCTCCCAGAAAATCTATGCAGTCTTAACAGTGGAGAGGAGGAGGAGGAGGAGTAGGTTTATATGGAGAGAGGTGGGGGTCTTCCTTCCTACATAAACTTAAAGCCCTGGGCCTCCAAATGCAACCGCTCAGGCTTTATGAGATCTGGAAGCCTTTATCCACATGGAAAGAACAGAAACCAGAGGAAGAGAAGGTCTGAGGGCTTGCTGTATCCTAAGCCCACTTAAACTATAAAAGCACGCGATCAGTAACGATACGCTGCTACCAGAACTGCTCGACAGCACTGCTTAATTATGTGCCTATAATATCAGCTATTAAAATGTAATAACATAAAAAAAAAACCCAACTATCTTTAACCAAAACAAAAAAACATTGGGCTACGTACGTTTTAAAATGTATGGGGCTGGCAAGATGTGTTAAATGTTTTTAAAGGAAGTCTCTTATGCTCACCAAAGCACATTTGATTAAAATTACAGTAAAAACAATAATATTTTGAAATATCATTACAATTTAAAATAACGGTTTTCTATTATTAATACATTTTAAAATGTAAATTCTTCCTGAATACAAAGTGAATGTCATCACTCCAGTCTCAGTGTCACATAATCCTTCAGAAATTCAACATATTATTGTGGGGCTGATTAAAAAACAAATTTTAGGACCCAAACGTGGAAGATGTGAACGTGCGTACAATTAATCTCTCTCTCTCATATACCTGCATTTATTATAGTTTGAAATTAATTTATTAAAACACACACACACCACTGAAATGTACATCTGGTAATCATTGTCATAACCAACCATTTCACATCATGTGAGATAACCACGATCCAAAGAAAAGAGCAGCGCCAATGGACACTTCATGTTGTAAGAAGTACTAGACATAAGTAAATATAATAAGGCAGCAGAGTGAAAGCAGCTCAATATTCCCCATGGGGCTGTGTACTATAACTAGGGCTGGACGATATGGCCAAAATTGATATCACGATATATTTCTTAATTTCGGTCGATACGATATAATTCCGATATCGATATGAACACTATTTATCTGAAATAGAAATCTTTTGTAACATTATAAATGCCTTTATCCTCACTTTTGATCAATTTTAAGCATCCTTGCTAAATAAAAGTAGTAATTTCTATAATTTCTTTCCCAAAGAAAAAAAATATACTGACTCCAAGCTTTTGAATGGAATAGTGTATAATGTTACAAAAGCTTTTTATTTCAGATAAATGCTGATCTTTGGATTCTTTGATCATCAAAGACTCCTGAAAAAAAATTTACTCAAATGTTTTAAATATTGATAATCAGCAAATCAGCATATTTGAATGGTTTCTGAAAGATCATGCGACACTGAAAACTGGAGTAATGATGCTGAAAATTTACCTATGTATGATCACAGGAATAAATTACATTTTAAAATCTATTAAAATAGAAAGCAATTTTAAATAGTAAAAATATTTCAACATTTTACTGTTTTTGCTGTACTTTGGATCAAATAAATGCAGGCTTGGTGAGCAGAAGAGAATTCTTTAAAAAACTTTGACTGGTAGTGTAGGCTGATTATTCTTATAGATTGAAACAAATGTGCTTCAGCCAGAAAAAAGGTATGAAAAGTGCTCAGAGTCGCTGCAGAAAAAAAAAAATTTGATCAACAACAAAAAATGGAAATGTTGCGGGGGGGTTGGCGACGGCTTATTGTAAGCAAAAACTCATTATTGCCAGCAGGAGGGCGTTTAGAGGATAAAAACTGTACGGTTTCTCCGGGAACAGGCTGTTAATCACAGCAGTACCCGTCATGAATGCTACTTTACAGAGCAACTGAAAATGCCAGCGAACTTTTCTGAAGAAGTCGGTTCCCTCAGAGATACATTCTATAAAACACGAGCGCCGTGTTATGATTTTGAAACGTGCAGTGTCATGTTTATTCAACGAAGTCAAACGCCACAAATAAATCAATGTATGGGAAACTGGTAATATCGAAATAGTGTTTAAAAATCATATCACCGTTATTGAAAAAATTTATATCGCGATACATATTGATATTGAATTATTGTCCAGCCCTAACTCTAACCTCCCATTTTCACGCCAAGCCCTTTCGATATGTCCCTTCTTGTCCCTTTTTGACAAAAACAAGTCAACACAGAAAGAAAACAAAGCTTGTCACAAGGTCTTTAACAAGTTCCCCACTGCTAAACAAAAGCAGTCATTGTTGCAAGGTAAACATTTTCAGAGTAAAATGGAATGTTTACACACACCTCTGTTCCCAATAGTGGACAAGCTTTGTTTTCTAATAATGAACTGCAAGGCTGTTGAGAAAGAGTCACCAACACATGTCCAAACCTTTCTGACCAATTCTCCCTTACATTTTTTGTTACTTTAACAGATTGTTTTATCCCTATGCATCCCATTAACTGCCTCAAGATTAGTCCATGCTAACAGAGGAGGCGAAGAATGCCATTACTTACAACAACTAATCATTTGGAGTAAACCTCCTGAAAATTTATGAACAAAGAACCAGGTAATATGCCTACCAGTATGATGACTGTGGTAATGTGCTTAGAAAGTGGGCAACATTTATAAACAACGAAAATCTCTAAATTGAATTATGCTCGGTCTTACACATAATGCACATGCCAAGAGTCCCTTTTAAGGTTTAAGACCAGAAATATCCAAGCCAAGGACATATACATCAGATATATTGACTGCCAGTTCTTCTTACTCATTAAATGTTTCCTTTGGAAATGATCAACTAGGGCTGGATTCACAACAAAACAATGAGACACACAGCCTAAACATTAACTTAAAATGCTTGCTTTGAGATGGATCTAACCAGAGGAGGACAGTAGAGAAGTATTTTTACTTTACTCAAGTACATTTTAAAAAGTATCTGTAGTGTTTTTCTTTGGAAAACTTTTACTTCACTACATTCCAAAGCATGATATCATACTTTTTACTGCGCTACATTTCATAAATAAAAGTATTGTTGTTTGGTTTACCTTTAATACTTAAGAATATTAAAAATGTAGTACTTTCTTGTACTCAAGTAAATCTTTGAATTACTTTTACTTGAGTAAACGTAATACAGTACTAGATTTTTAATGTAATTAAGTATTCCATTATATTTATGCTTATTTATGTTCGGCATTATGCTTTGGAATGTTATTAAGTCAAATTTTCTGAAAAACACACAGATAAAATACAGACACTTGAAAAGTACTTTTACAGCAAAGTAAAAACACTTCACTACTGTCCGCCTCGGGATCTAACTTACAAACACACAACTCCACCACTAAGTTGGACGCACACTAATTTTAGCGATAAAAAAAATAAAAACACAGAACATGACATTTAACGATTTTGAAATGATTCTGTAACACGGTGCAACCAAACTGAGTGCAACAACTTTTTTCTTCGTCCAGCTCTATTAATCTTAGTGTGCGTTTTAATTATCAGATAAAGAAAGAAAAAACCAACACACTCACACACACAAAAAAGTGCATCAGTGACCCTGAAAAGTATTTGTAAAATTCATCCACACTCAATGTATGTAATTGAACAAGAAAGAGACATTTCAATACCAAATAAAATCTCCTCTCAAATGATGCTAACCTTGTTCTCAGAACTAACTTTTTATTCATTGCTTTTTCTGTTTACAACCTGGTTCCAAGGTCATTTTAGTGGATCACACAAGTGTCATAGCAGGTGTATTTTACATTAAGTCTGACAACCTGAGAATGTTACACTTTTACTAGGTGATAAATAAACCTTTACTAGTGCTTTTCTAGTGTTTTCCTAATTTTGAACAATGTCTATTAATTATCCAAACACAAACAAACCTTTAAAAATGAAAAGCAGTAAACATGACATGCATTTATATAATATCTATATATATATATCATATAATATATATATATAATATATCTATATAATATATTATATATATATTATATATATATATATATTAGATAACAGGAGTCGGTTCCCCCCGATCTAATGCAATCTTGAAACCAAGATGAACGATTTCTCTTACCTTGTGTAGTCTCCGTATGCCTCCTAAAGAAAAGAGACAAAATGCTTGTGTTGAGGAATCATTCAGATTGAACCTTTACACATGCTTGAGTCTTGAGTCAATGCGGTAAGAAGCTTAACTCCAGAGTGGGTTTACTACAGACCACACGTCTCTAAACTTTGTATTACACATTTGCCAAATAATGAAAAGTTGATCATTAGTTACGTCGCATCCTAAGCATTTCAGTGCACAAACGTGCAACGAGGGGACGTTGTTTCATACGACGATAGTTTGGCGAAAATATAAATGCAAATTCTTACGCAAAAACCGGACATACAGTAGCACGCATGCAGTTGTAACCAGTTCAGTTGTAAAGCAGCTTCGGATACAAATTGGGTATGAAAATGCCTCGCAGCAAGTCTGTCAAAACTAACCCAGAGAATGAAAAATGCTCACTCACCTGAACAGTGTACGCGGCTAACTTAAAAACGATCTCACTCTCCACTTCAATATTTTCCTGTAAGTTTCAAAAAGAAGGAGTTAAAAAAATAAACGCTTTACTCACTCGGCTTTTAGAAGACACACCGTATCTAACGTTAACTATTTATCCCACCAACCGTTTCCACACACACAGGTTCCACTGAGGACGATACCATCATTGTAAACAGACACAGGGTGTCTATAGAAAAATAATCACTTTATCTACCTCACACGCAATATATCATTACATGACTGACAAATTATTACAATAACACACGAATCTAGCATTTTAAATAATAAAAGTCACTAATATATTCGGAATGACTGCAACAAATAACTTGGACCACCCCAGGATGACATGGTACAGTCTGAGAGCAGGTTCAGCGCTCGTGTTTCAACGTATCAAAAGAAGTAAACTCTACTGTCTCGCGAAAGCAAATAATGATAAAAACAAACTTCATGACTTTGAATAAACTGTTTTCTTCACACGGTCGCGCCGGGGTCATTTAAAATAAATTACAAAAGCAGTTTGTGGCTGTAGGACGACAGTTACAAAAGTTGATATTTAATCGGTCAACATGGGGTCGCTGTACAGCAACGAGTAAAATCCCTCAACCACTCAATCACGCCATATGCAGCGCCCCGTGAGGACTCAGGTCACGCCACTCTATAGTACAAAGACAAATGGCTGATTGCTAATGGCAATCTTGCAAATATTTATTTGTATCTAAAGCCAATTATTACATTACTTTAACAGTAATTTTATATATAATTATTATTAGCTTTAAATAGCAAGTAAACATTTGCAGAATTTATATTATATATTTATATACGTGCATTTTTCAATTTAACAATTACAATAGCAATATTTATATGTATTATTAGGGGTGTAACAGTTTGCAGTTTTACAAATGTAAGCATTAAGTCATATTACAGCAAAATGCAACATACTAAATCAAATGCAAAATAAAATTACATACAAAACCCTAACATTTCTTAAATGTCCATGTTTAGTGCAAGTTGGGTTCCTCTCATAAATTAGAATGTCTAGGAAACGTTCATTTATTTCGTAATTCAACTGCAAATTGTGAGAAAACTCTTATTATTAACATAAAATTCATGCACCACAGACTGAAGTCTGTTTATAGTCGTCTTTGGGTGGTATCTTTTAATTGTGATGATTTTGGCTGACCCTCAGTTTTTCTCAACAAATTAGAATACTTCATAATACCAATAAAAAAACATTTTTAGTGAATTGTTGCCTTCTGGAAAGTATGTTCATTTACATTACATGTACTCAATACTGGGTAGGGGCTCATTTTGCTTTAATTACTGATCCGCTGGGGTGGGGGCCTCAATCGGTGTGGATGGAGGTGATCAATCGAGTTTGTGGCACTGCTGCTGTGGTATGGAAGCCCAGGTTTCTTTGACAGTGGACTTCAGTTCATCTGCATTTTTTGGTCTCTTGTTCTCATTTTCCTCTTGAAATACCCCATAGATTCTCTATGGGTTCAGGTCTGGTGAGTTAGCTGGCCAGTCAAGCACACATGGTCAACTTTGCAGTATGGGCAGGTGGTTTGCCAAATCCGTGGCTGGAAAATGAATCAGGGGCATCTTCCAAAATCTGGTCAGCAGAAAGAAGTCATGAATTGGCCCCAAGATTTCTTGGTAAACGGGTGCATTGACGTTGGTTTTCAAAAAACACAGTGGGCCAACACCAGCAGATGACATTGCATCGCAAATCATCACAGACTGTGGAAACTTAACACCTGACTTCAAGCAACTTGAACTATGAGCTTCTCCACGCGCGGACCCTTCCTCCAGACTCTAGGACCTTGGTTATCCAAATGAAATACAAAACTTGCTCTTCCATCTGAAACCAAAATAAACAACACAAGGAAAGATACTTTGGACCACTTGTAGCAACAGTCACGCCCCCCCAGTCTCAATTCTCCTTCCCTCTCTCCTCTCTCTCTTCTCCTTCTCTTTCTTCATCATTCTAGGGTTTCTCTTCTCTCCTTAGGTGGTCCAGGGTATAGACGGCCTCGTGAACGTTGCTGTGGTTGCAGCATTTGGCTTAACAAGAGAATACCGCCAACTGTAGGCCAAATAATAATTCCTTGACACGCTGTGTGTGGTGGCTCTTGATGGCCTGCTTGACCTTCAGGCCCCATCCATTCCTTGTGAGTTCACAATATCAAATTCTTGAATCGATTTTGGCTTGACACCCATAGCTGCTTTCTCTCAGTTGGTGTGCATCTTTTCTTCTTCCATACCACTTGTTTTTCTTTCCCACTCAAACTTTCTGTTAAACATGCTTGTGACAAAAATAGCAGCACATCGGTGGAACGAGCCATAGTCTTCGTTGCAATGAATGTTTTGTGGGGGCTTTCAACGCTCCTCGCTTGTGAAGGGGTGTCCTGATTGTCTTGCTTGACCAGCTGTCAGACAATCAGGCAGTCATTCCTCATGATTGTGTAGGCCTAGTGAATCCAAACTGAGAGAAAACTCACCAATAATTTGAAGGGCTCAGGAAACCTTTGGGTCAGGTTTTTTGAGTTGATTAGGCTGATTGGCATACTCAGGCCATATTCTCAATTGTTTGCTGAGATGCTGTGAATTAATTGGTGGGTTTTAGTTAAATGTGAGCCAAAATCATCACAATTAAAAGAAACAAAGACTTAAAGTACTTCAGTCTGTGTGCTTTGAATTTATTTAATACACGAGTTTCACAATTTGAGTTGAATTACTGAAATAAATGAACTTTTCCACGACATTCTAATTTATTGAGATGCACCTGTATTACCATATACAGAAAGTAGATATAAATAATTCTGTTGTCCCTGTCAAAAATCAGCAACTAGTAAACACAAACAGGGTTCAGCATCACACTGGAGAGATATACCATTTGCTTCAAAATGGCTTGAGTAACAAATTATCAGTATTTCTCACCTTTTTATGTTACAGTTGAAAGCATCAAAAGCAGCACAATAGTCAAATACGTTATATGATTATTTCAGAATTATGTGACTTACAATAATGTCTATTTAAACACACAAAACAAGGAAATCTGTCAGAGTGAGTTCAATTTTCTTTATCAAATGTGTTAGGCTGAATTAAATTTGGTGGTTCAATAATAGCCTTTATAGTTGTAAGAGGCTAGAGAGGAGCCAGCCAACCCTGCAGCGTCCTGCTGTGTCAGGGCTGTCATCTGTAAATGCCCGTAATCAAAAAGAACTTAATGGAAGCCACCTGCCAAGCTCTTTTAAAGCCTCACAAAAAATAAAATAAAAGGGAAAAATAATCAAATGGACAATTGTTGAAAAAAACATAAGAAAACAACACAACTGCAATAAATTGTTGATAACATATGATAACAATTATTAACTGTTATCATGCATTGCACTACAAAATTACAGAAAAATCTTAATGAGTATTGTAATGTTTAATAAACCTATGCTGATTGTTTTGTTGTTTTGATGTGCGACATGATTTTAATACTGGGATCACTTACATTGTAGACAGATATCTTAGCATTCCGGAAAAACAGTTCAACGGTGGTAGCAGCTTTCAAATATGCAACACTCTCGATGTAAAACCTACAAAAAACACAGCAACAGTCAATGCAGAACATACATTTACTCCTATAATAAACGTAAACTAACAATGTTTACATATGAAGAGAAAAGAGATATGAATGAGTAGATATTATTGTCAATCCCAATGCCAAATCTTCTCTTGTCTCCATCTAAGCATATCTTGCTTTTGTGTATGGAAGTTGCATCAGCATGTCTGTGCAGGTGGCGCCCCCTATTGGATAGCCATTGAACATGCAAATGAGTGAATCTGAACTAACCTGACTTGGAATTTGAGCTCAAGTGGTCCAGTCTTTTTGGAAAAGTCATGGTCCAGCACCCTGCGATCCAGTTGAAGCCAGTTTTTCTGACCCCTGAGGAATGGCAATAAGATTAATTGAATACTTTGGTTAAAGTGACATAAGAAACACGCATCTGCCATAATGAGAGAACTAACTACATAATTTAACCTTAAATGTTGTGTATGATCCTGTATGTGCTTTGTCGGAATGAATGAATGATCAAAGGGTCTTAAGGCCAGTTCACACCAAGAATGATAACTATAAAGACAACTATATTAGCGTCCACACCAGCGAACGATATTGTCTGATTTTTCTAAGCATATGCTTTAAATTCTCGGGCTTGTGAAAGCAGGATTGATTCTGATTGGATGTCAATATCTTTATCATTCATCAGCTGGAAAAAATCGTTCTGAAAGTGATTCCAACGATATCGTTTCTCTGTGCATTTTTAAAATGCATAACTTTTGCTATGGTTACGCCTGACGTTTACACTACCCCGGCGTTTTCGACCCTTGAAAATGGAGACTTTCGGAAATGCTGCAGACCCCGTTTTAGTTTGAAAACTCCTGGGTTGCGTTTCAGTGTAAATGGACCAAAACTGCATATCCTTGATGACCGTGTAAACAATGACATCATGCACATTGTTGTACCTGCATGAATGGTCATGTGACATGCATTTTCGGTTGTGTAGTGTGGATGGAGAACGTTTCTGAAATGCAGTGAAAACGCCAGTGTAGACGAGGATCGTTTTCATTTTAAAACGAAAACGCACTAGTGTAAACAGGGCCTAAGCCTTCTGTTCAAAAGCATGCAATTTGACAAGATGTATAGTAGTTTGGTAGAAGTTTAGTTATTATTTGAGGTTGTCTGGCTAATGATCACATACTATAAATTAATACTATAATTAAAGATCTCAGGACGTCTTTGTATTAAGTGGTGAAATAGTGCTTGCTTATTGCTTATCAATAAGCAAGATTTCAGAAAATCATAACGACAAAAATCACTTCACCAACTTACTTCTCATCTGTGAAGGAGATTCCAAAATATTCTTTCTCTTTCAGGTTAAAATGCGATGAAACCAGATCCAGAAGATCCCGGGACAACAGTTTTGGCTGTAATAGGGAAAACGGGTGTTAATCTTAATGTGTCTGTTTTTTTTTTATTCCATATATTATGTCTGCCTGTCTATCTATGAGTTAGTGTGGTGAGTAAATTTGACCTGGACCAGCAGTTCCAGCTGCCTGTCATCTAGCAGAAGCACCTGACACAGCCGGCCCTCCGTCATCTGTCAAAGTAAAACACAACATCCAGTTAGTCTTAAAATATTCTATATTTGTATTTAACTAATTCACCCAATATGGCAATGAACAACCAAAACTGTTTTTCAAAATTTGGATTTTAAATAAATACTTTATTCAGCAAGGATTCAATAAATTGATATAAAGTGACATTTTGTAATGATACAAAATATTTTATTTTAAATAACCGCACCCTGTTTTCAAACATTATAATAAAATGTTTCTTGAGCATCAAATCATGATATTAGAATGATTTCTAAAGGATCACGTGACACTGAAGTCTGCTGAAAATTCAGCTTTGCCCATCATAGGGATACATTACATTTTTATAATTATTATTTATATATGTTAGACTATGAATATTTTTATAAATAATTTATTTTATATATTTAAAAAATCAATTTAGCATAATTGATGAGCATAAGAGACTTCTTTCAAAAACATGAAAAAAACATTTAAACAATAAGTGAATTTAATATTTTTATTGACCCTGTATGTGTGTATGTAATATTTTGAACGTATTCCTCAATGACCTCTAATACAGATTTAGTCATCATCATAACCTACTGCTATACTTATAAACACTAATCTAATGATGTGAGGAGAGTGTGTCCTCTGATATTGGGTTAATAAATTGGATTGTTTTTCCCATTGGCAAGATTGATCTCTGTGTAGAGTCAGCTGGATTTAGATGTGATCTTGGTAGCCTCTTGTCAGGGTGACCGTAGCAGTATTCAACAAAGTCAGAGAACACTAAATTATTTAATTAAATGAAAGTACTAATTGTGCTTTTATACTATTTAGGATGTAGCATTTGATTTAGAATGGGAGAGAGGAGAAAACACAGAGTGAGTGAAAAAGACTTAAACAAGAGCTTAAAAAAATGTGAACTGATGTAAACCTGAACTTGTAAAGACACATTGTTCTCTTCACCATGTCTAGTACAACGCTTATATTTATTTTTTCGTGGTTTACATCATGTTTTCTTACACAATGGCTGCACAGCTGCAGCTGAAAGCCCTTTATGTACAAGACTGAGCCTTAATAGAATTCAATATAATCTGAGTGAATCATAGTCGTGAAATTCCAAACCGCAAATCTTTTTACTGTTCAAAGCTGCCCCCTGATAAGCTTTATCATGATAATATAACTACAATTATGTATAATCAATCCACCCTCATATTATCTTTAACATTGCAATCAATTGCAAAATTATTAACACACACAATTAACTTTCTCCTTCATGCATTAAAATGGTGATGAGCTTGAGGTTTCGACAGAGCATGCGTGAATTCTGCTTAATTAATGAGAACCAAACTATCTCTCTTCACCAGATTCACCAGTGTACGTGTACTGATAACAGTTGATTAATTAACCAAAATTAGCCACTCTCATGTGAATTCACCAACTTTCTTGTGACTCACATTTTTTATATAATAATAGAAATAAACTAAAATGTATAAATTATAACTGTAAATTATTTTAGATTTTAATACTTGGTATGAAAATGTCTGCAAGAGTAAACATTTCTTAAATGTAATTGTGATCAAACAAGAGCTATAATAAGTAGGCTACTACTGAATAAAAAAATCTGAGGGCTAGCCGCTATAAAAAACAAGGACCTGCATTTAAGCTGTCTTAATGGAGAGAATTATTGGTGTTGTTAATTACACAGGCTCCATTGTCTAAGCTTGGATTAGTCACTATAGAAACTCTTTACTGGACTCTAGCCCAGCCAGATGAATGTTTAAATCCATGCTTTGATAAAACGTGTTATGAAGGATGACATAGAATAATAACAATACATCTTCTGTGTTTTTTTTATTTTTCAAATTCATTCCAAATGGAGAACATTACTTGGATTTCAGCATTACTTTACATTACGTGGAATTCATTCTTAGGCAATGTTTTGCTTAGCTTAAGGTGAAGTTTAATATTTCAATTTTGATTAGATCAATACCTTAGCAGTCAATACCGATTACCATACATAAGTAAAATCTGCTCAAGCAGCAATGCAGGGAGCCTCATTGGCTTTGAGTTGAACTTTATCTTGCCAAAAACAATGCTCTTGAAAGTGCTTTACACTAGACTCAGCATCAGCATTATTTATACTTAATATGGCATCACTTCCGTGCCCGCCTATAAGACTTTCTTGCCCCCCACTAAAAAGCCCTGAAAAAACACCCACTTATGTATTTTCATTTGTTTTGTGTGCCATCAGACTAAAAGAGTAGCTGTTATAACAGTCTGCTAACTCATGTTATGGATCAATGCAGACAAATAAGTTAGTATAGAGTTTGGGATAAGTAAAGAATATTTAAACTTGTGACTTTAAACTTTATCTGAAGACAATGGAAGTATAACAGATTTGTGTTTGCGTATGAATTAAGGCTATATATGTGCATATGGGGAGAAAGGGAATGAGTGACCATGCAAAACGAGAGGGTCGCGTGACGTTTAATGCTCTTGACATATGGGTCATTCACCCTGAATTATAATCTGAGTTCAAACAAAGCCCCATACTTCCCTCTCCAGAAACATACACACACACGCTTGTGGACACAGTTACCACTAGCTCTAATTAAAAAAAAAATTAGACCATGATTAGTACCACTAGCTCCAAACCTGTCTTACTTTCAGATGTGCATCATCTGTGACCTGAAGACCCCTTAACCTCTGCCATGCGTGAGTGTGATTTTTCAAGTCTAATCTTATACAAACAATACCATTTCAGGGTGAGTCACAAGAAAAACAAAAGGATGAAATGACTCAGACCTACCAGCTCTAAAACTATGTAAAAAAAAAAACATCTGGAGAGAAGATCTGTCTGGATATATAAATATCACTCAACTGTGGAGTTGCTCTCAATAAAGTTGATTAAAGAAACACAGAAATAAAATTGGCTATTAAATTTCTAGTTTAATTTTGATCAGTTTCTCACACATCATATGGGTTCAGACCATGATCATTAATAAACTTGGTATAGTATGGACTTCTTTTTTGGTTTTATATTGTGCTTTTTGGCCATTTGTGAAGCTTCACAGCCCGTGGTATCCATTCACTTTCACCATATGGAAAAGAGTAGTGTCAGCATCCTGTAAACAAATTATTTTTGTATGATAGAAAAAAAAACATAAAATACATTATATATATATATACACACACATATAAAATGCAAAAACAACTAATATGCCTATAACCTGAATAAAAATAAAACGAGTCCATAAGTCAAACAGTAAATACAAAGCAGTCCTAATGAATGAGGTTTTGCGAGATTTGTTTAACTTCTATTATATTCTCAGTGACATTCAGTATATTTTGCTCTAGAAACATCACCTGACAGCCAGTTTGCTCCTGCTAAACTGCAGCAAGTGACAGTCATTTTAAGGGAACATTGAAATACTCTAAAGATGTTTGCCCATCAGCTTTCTTTGCATGTTTAGCCTACATAAAGAATATGGCATGCAGATTCCCCCATAAAAGAAGTATTTTAATGTACATTTTATGAACTGACATTAATAATCACGATTACAAAATCATTGAATGGTTCTAATTTTTTGTCATAACTGGGCAGCCCTAATTTATTGTCTAAATACAGAACCCCTGAGGAAGACTAACAACATTTTCTGATGAAGCCCCTCATTTTACTGACCATTTGTCGACAAAGAAAAACAAATATTCATATTTACTTCCTATTCATGGAAAGTATGCAAGCTGACATGTTTTTCACACAATGTCCACATGGTCAATAAACATCTTTCTTCACAGAATTTGAAAAAAGATGTGGTTCCACAAAGACTTTAGACACTTTCTCCAAATGCTTTACATTGAAATCATATACAAAATTTAAATAAAATATAGAAAAGCTCATGATTGTTTAACAATTCAGATTTCTCTGATGACAACAAGCATCTGTTCATCTTGACTTCTGAAGAAACCACATTAGTGTTTAACAGCATGTATTATTTATTATATGTCATGAATGACTGAATCCAGGTTAAGGTTAATACATAATCCAACATTCCTTAGACACAATGACATTGTCACAGTGTTTGTTGTGGTGACCTGGACTGGTCACTTGAGGGCGCTCTTCTGTTTTTCGTTGTTTTGTGTTAAACTCCATTTCCCAAAGTCCCCTGCTCATTAATCCTGCTCTGATCTGTAACACATGTTCATCATTTACTCATTATCCCAGATATATATATCATGCCTTCTCTGTCTGTCATTTGCGTCTGGATTGTATTGTCTTCTTAGTTGGTGTTGTCGGTGTCAGATTTTGGATTACCTTTTGCAACGTTTTGTCCTGTTATTGTTTTCAATAAACTGCACATGGAACTTACCTTGTTTCCTCCTGGCATTCCGTGACAGACATCAGACAGACCTCAGCACAACAATAAGAGGAGAAACAGTGACGCTTGTACTCATAAAGTATGTGAGTTGAGCAGATAGTGCTATGACAATGTCTAAAAGAAAATGTACATTCGTGTTTTGACTTAATAGACCTACTCTCAATACCCTACTAAAATATTTTTTGTCAGACATCTAAAGAAATAGTTCTCATAAATTAAACTTCTGTCATCAGCTACACACCCTCATGTTGCTTCAAACCCATATGCCTTTCTATCTTCCATGATGCACAAAAGGAGTTTTACATATGGTGAACGTGAATGGTGACATCAGCTGTCAAGTAAGATTTTCAAGCAAAGATTTTAATTGAATAATAAATACATTTCAGTTTGCTCCTCACATAAGCGCTCACATGGCTCCATAAGACTTGGAATAATTCATATAGGCTACTTTTATGAATCTTTTTATTTTTCTTTGTTTAGTTAGAGCTAACACTAGACAAACACTAGACAATCCCTGGTCTCCATCCACTTTCATTATATGAAGCAGCTAGAAAGTCACACAGTTTTGGACCAACACGACTCGAGCGTGAGTACATGATGACAGACTTTTTATTCTTGGCAAAACACGCCCTTTAATTTAGATTTACACTGTCGTTCAAGAGAATGGGGTCAGTAAGAGGCTGCATTTAATTGATCAAAAATCGACAGTAATATTGAAAATCTAGTACAATTTAAAATAAATGTTTTCTATTTTATTATATTTTAAAATGTAACATATTCTGTAATGGCAAAGCTGAATTTTCAGCAGCCATTACTCCAGTCTTAACTGTCACATGATCCTTCAGAAATTATTCTAATATGTTGATTTGGTGCTCAAGAAACATTTTATATTATCAATGTTGAAAACAGTTGTTGCTTAATATTTTTGTGGAAACATTTTTCAGGATTCTTTGATAAATGAAAAGTTTTTTGAAATAATAATCTTTTGTAACATTACAAATGTCTTCACTGTCACTTTTAATCAATTTAATGCATACTTGGTGAACTAAATGTAATATATATTATAAGATTATAGTATATATATGACCCCAAAACTTTGAATAGTAGTGTACATTATATAGATATAGACATCTCATACCTGGTAGACATCTCCCAGATGACACCATGTCTGCAGGAACCTCCTACAGGGCACAAGCCCATCACTGTAGCATCTCCTCAGCACCTGTTCAGCCACAGTCCACACTAACTGACTTCCAGAGGCCAGCAGATCCTCTAAGCCACAAAATAAGCCCAGAGCCATGATCCCTGTTTGTCTGGCACACTAAGAAGTTGAGTGCTCCCTCTGAGGCTGATGTAACCTAACTGGAGCCTGGAAGAGCCAGGGTCGGAATGCCACTGGCTGGGTTTGAGGCTCTGTATGTAGGCTTCTGTCCAAGACTTTCCCCCTTGGAAGAGCGCACAGAGAGAGGACAAGCCACAAACAATCCACACTCAGAGACAAGCCTACTGAAGCTACTTAGACATACTCAGTGATGCACACACACTCATATACAAAAGAATGTGCACTCTCACACACATACACACACACACACACATATTTACGCAAATTGTACACAATGACCGTCCCAGCCGTGCCAGTCCCTTCTCATAAACAAAAGTTGTGGTTTCTCTGTGCTTTTCACAAGCGTATGTCTTTTATGACCAATGTTTTACAGACACTTATATAAGACCAATCAAATGAGAATGTTTTGTTAGTCATAGCGATTAAAATAAAGACAGAAGGTAAGGGTTACGATTCGCTGTTTCTGTATGTGTGTGAAAGTGTGTCTTTTAAGGGTGTAGTTTCCGCCAGATGCCACACTTCTCCATTCCATAAAGGAAAAATGTATAAAAATACCTACTTTCATTTGAGCCATACGTAATATAGGAGGCTGATGTGTTATTACTAACGCCCAAACTCTACAGCAAATTATAGAGGAAATTTAAAGGACGAAATGGAATAAATTAGGACATTTTCCATCCTCTCAGTGAACCCCTCAACTAAATCTATTATTCATCTAACCTCTAGTTTTCCTCAGCATCACTTCCTGTTCCACGTTTGTTTAGCTTACATTCAATATGTCAGATGTTCAGGTTGTAGCAATCCAAAAGGATGTTTTTCTTTCTCCTCCTGCTCTCTATGTACAAGTTTGGGGCCTTGCATTACTCATCTTGGTGTTGAGTTCAGACTTAAAGGTCATTCTGAGAGGGAATTGTACAAATCGAAGAGAAACATGCAGACACAGCTGTCATATTTGGCAGTAGTTTCTAGAGAAGTTTATGTCTCTGTAAGATTTAAATCTTCTAAAACAAAGAATGCACTATAGAAATAAAGGGATATGATGCAAACAGACTATTAATACTAAGAGAAAAATAGCTAGAAATGAATCAAACACTTAATAGGATTTCACTTGCTAAAATTGCTTATTCCAAGAGGTAAACAAAATCTCAAAATGATGCAAACAAAGTCCATACAGAGAATAGAGAAACACACAAAAAAAGTAAACAATTCAGATAAGTGGTAGCTCCATAGTTAAAAACTGCTAAGAAAAACTGGCCAATCAATCCAGAATGTATGCATCTATAAAAAAAGGACTCGCAGTTTTGCGAGTACACAATAAGTGATGTGATAAATTACTGTAGCTATGCACACAGACATTTGCATGGAGTATAATAAATCAAGACAACACACACACAATATATTTGCTTCAATGTAACTGGTAATAGAGATGCGCTACTGTTCAAAACTCTGTGTCTGTAAGATTTTTAAAAAATGTTTTTGAAAGAAATCTCTAATGCTATATTATTGTGAAATATTAGTACAATTTAAATTAAGTGTTTTCTATTTTAATATATTCTAAAATGTCATTTAATTTATTCCACCTGTGGATGGCAGGAGCAGCCCATTAACCGGCTCATGAGCACAGATTCTTCAGAAATCATTCTAATATGCTGATTTGGTGCTAAAGTAAAATTTTTATCAATGTCGAAAGCAGTTGTGCTGCTCAATACTTTTGTGCAAATCATGATCATTTTTTTTCTTGATGAATAGAAAGTTCAAAAGAACCCCATTTATTTGAAAGAAGTCTTTTGTAACATTGTAAATGTCTTTACTGTCACCTCTGATTAATTAAATTTGTCCTTTTTACCACACACTTTGTAGCTCGTGAAAATCAGCCTATGCATGATATACAGCATTATAGACACTATGAAAGCTAGCGAAAGTAAACACAAACCTCCTGCAGTCACATAAGAAAAAGAAAAAAAAGTGATAATTAATAATAGTGTGTATATTTATTAAATAAATTGTGGTTAAGTGTTGTATAGAAAATATTAAGAGCATTTAACTAATAAAACCAAGAGATATATTTTCCTCATTTTTTAAAGGAAACTTGAGCAATTTTGAGGCTTGAATTGAGGAACTGATTAAACTAAAAAAAATTAAGGAAAGAAGACTACCTATTTATTTCAAGAGAATTAGCTCAATTATGCAGTTTTATTTTGGCGGTGATTGTTAGTTCCCAGCATGCTTTGCAAATGGCTGGATATGGAGAGTAAATATTGAAATTAAAGGTGCAATAGGTGATTGTCTTCAGAAACAATTTTTGTTATGCTGGTTGATGCAAGTCTCTTCACATCCCGATAGCAATTATTAAGTTAAGTGGTCTAAATGTATTTGTCTGTATTTATATATTCTGTGGAAAGCATAGGATCAAGAAATGTTCGTCCAATCAAAACGCTCGGTCCGATGATCCCTACACAGAGTTCATTGCTCCCTACTCCCTGAGCAGGGGAAATCCGTTGAAGTCTACTTCACTTCAGAACATGGGCTGGAATTGGGAACCTGATGTAGCCTATTGTAGTAATGTTGTCTCTGGTCTGTGAGTGTAAATGCATTCGGGGGCGTGGCTTTGGACGGCGATCGCAGGGAGGGTGGGACGTTCACTTTCAGTGCTATCAGGCTAAAGTTAGCATTTTCCAAGATCTCCTATTGTACCTTTAAGTGCTATTTTATGTGTTTTTGAGTGAAGGGAAACATCTGTCAATGTTTAGTGTTCAGTTATGTTTGACATTTGAAAGAGTTTCTGTTATGTTGAAGTTTCTATTGTTACAGAACATTGTGCAGAAGCGTAGAGATGGTTAGGTTGTGGATAACTGCATGTACTAACACTGAGAGGCATGATGTTTTGTTCAGTGAGCAATAGCTTTGCTAACACTAGTGCCGTAACAAGTATTTTCCTACTTGAGATGTCTAGCTGTACACAGTCTTTTAGTTGTACAAAATAACTTAAAATTCAAATGCAAACAGCCCATACTCGAAATCACAGACATTTGAGAATCAACTTAAAATAAATGAGCACATTTCACTAATATTATTAAATAATTTAGGAGATTTTACATGATTTATTCAGGTAGATTCCATTAAATAAAACAATCCTTAAAAACTACACAAAAATATTATGTGTAATATTGTTACCATAATTTTTTTAAGTAGATAGCACATAATATTTTTTACAGTGTAGCATGACTTTTTTCGGTTTTTATTTCTTTTCTTTTGATGGTGTGTGTTGCTTTTATATGGGCAGAAAGTGAGAAAAAATACAGCTGTTGATAATAAGAATTGTTAAAAAGCCTCCAACCATGACTGACAAAAGTTGTGACCGTGCAAACCTTCCCTCACAGAGCAGCCATTGATGTTAAGCACTGATTGGATGCTGGGAGGCAAAGAGTCAAGGGTTTATGTGCATTCTGGGAATTCAACGAGCCTGTGGCACTGGTAAGAGCAAACACAGGGGTTTGAAACAGGGCACCCTGCGGTCTTGCATTGATCTGTAAGAGCCTTATACCCTCAACCTTAGTGTAAAACTAAAAGCTGAAAACAACTCAAATTAATCAAAAATAGGAAGTGTTTTCTTTCCATAATAGTCTCGATACTGTAGATGGTTGCGGATGAGGCATTGCGCATTTCAAATATTTCTGTAAGGGATGGGTAACAGGGTACTTATAACTGTAACTTACAAAAATGAATTACAGATGTAATACATGCAGGGATTTTTTTAAATATAAGTACATGTAAAAAACATGAATGTACTACAATAAGTGCATTGTACCAAATAGTCATTTAAAGGTAAGTACATAGTAGTTAAGGCCACTTCATATAAAGTGGGACCTCAAATTCAATTAGCTAATACCTATATAGTTTAAACTTTAAATATATTTACAGTGAAAAACACCAATATATTTTTATTGTTTTGCATGAATGTGACACATACTGTCCTGTTATATAATTTGTTGATTAAAGGTGCAGTAGGAGATCTTGGAAAAAGCTAACTATAGCCTGATAGCACTGAAAGCGAACGACAAACCCTTCCTGCAATCGCTGTCCAAAGCCACGCCCCCTAAATGCATATACACTCACTCACAGACCAGAATACCAGAAACAACATTACTACAATAGGCTACATCAGTGGTTCCAAATTCCAGTCGACAACCCCCCCCCCACCCCAGCCACCACCCCACAACTGACCACATTATATGTAGTCTCTTATCACATGCGACATTTTTGGTTCTATTTGACCGTAAGTGACCTGGGAGGAATGGTGGACATCACCGGATTTCCACCATGATTCAGTTCGAAGCGTAATGTACATAAATGGCATTAAAGGGGTCATATGATGTGATTAAAATTTTCCCTTTCTCTTTGGAGTGTTACAAGCCCCCACACATACTAAAGAGTCGGCTCGTTCTAACATGCCCCCATATATCTACGTCAATATGTGGAAATATAGGCATAATGCCGCCCAAATGTGCACGCAAAAAAAGAAAAAAAGTGGTTTCAGTAACCGCAGTTAGTGTTGATGCCGCCATGTCAGGGAGACGCTGTGTGTTTCAGTGCGGAAGCAAAAGCACTTTATTTGGCTTTCTGGAAGTAGATGCAATTAGGAATAATTGGTTAAGATTCATTTACAACAGAACAGCACAACCCAGATGTTCGAATTTGTGAACGCATTTTATGGACGACAGTTTTTAATATAGAAGAGTGCAAGGCTAGCTGGGCACAAAGGGTATTTCTAAAAAAAAAAAAGGGTAAATTCCAACTTTTTTATGACAATCTGGCGCTTCTGAATCAACTACTGTAAGTATGTTTTGTTATTAGTTTAAGTATTTGCTATTTGACTGTTCAAATGCGGAGTTTTGCGCTGCGCAGAGTAACGTGTTGTGTGTGTGTTTGTGTGTGAGGGGAACAGGGTCACATCACAGGAAAGTGAACTGCCTGACAGAAATCATAGCACGTCAGCTGTCTAAACCGCGGCTTGTGTACTGCATCATCAATGTGTCTGTCACTCGAATCTGTTGCCCTTTCGAGCTTGAACTGATCGTAAAACTAACGACATTATTAACATTATTAATAGTCTTGATATTTACTTTGAAAGCTGAAACTCCCGATTATGGTAAGGGACATTACATTTCCGACGAGTGCTTGTGGTGTTCGGCCAATCACAAGGCACTGGGTCAGCTGGCCAGATCAGAGCAGACTGCGCTTGTCATAAGGAGGGGGCTTGTTGAAAATGACGTGGTTTGAGAGAGGCGGGGCATAGAGGCCTACAATAAAGTACAGTATTTGAAAATAATGTGTTTTTTGAACATTAAAGCCTGTCAACATATTCTGTTACACCAAATAAAAAAAATAATGATCTTTAAAAAAGCATTATAAAGTATGCGGACATACCTTTAAATAGGTATTTATATACCGGAGGTAATTATCAAATTCTCTATGTAAGTTTCCTCTGGGTGAAGACGCTGGCGCAGCGCAAATCCGAGTGACTGAATGTGCCAAAGTGAATTAAACTTCAAGGATTTCCCCCGATCATGGAGTAGCGGAGCAAGCAACACTGGTAGGGATCATATCGAATCGGACCAGGTCATGCACGTAGCTCACTTCTAACAGCTGGTTATCGAATCGGGTGTGTTAACTACGTGAGACATGCAAAATATGAGGGGGGGGGGGGGGCGTTTTGATGTGGATGAACATTTATGGTCCTACGCCTTCCACAGAATACATAAATACAGATAAATACATTTAGACCACTTAACTTAATGATTGCTATCGTGATGTGAAGAGTCTTTCAACCAGCATAACAAAAAAGGTTTCTGAAGACAATCACCTATTGCACCTTTAATGAATCCTTGTAGATTATCAATTTAGCTCAGGACAGAATACACTGAGGTATACGAAGTTGAAAGTCATTCCCAGTGGAAAGTTTTAGGTAATTCGCTGGGGACATCTGACAAAAAGTATCTGGTTAAACCTCTCAGGTGTGTGTGTGAAAGAAAGAGAGAGAGAGCAATAACAAAACAAACACAAAATACATCAGATGCACATCATATTAAATGCTCAAAATATAGGCTGTAAATATGGAATGCAAGTACAAACACACACACACACACACACACACACACACTCACACACACACACACACAGCATGAGGTTCACACTCAAGAGCTCCTCTATGAAAGGAAAATAATTGCCTGCATTCACAAACACACAGAGCAATGAAGGTTCACATACTGCCTGCACCTATAAAAGTAAACACAGCTGTATAGCTTTTGAAGACATATTTTAGGCTGAAATGCAAAAGAAAGCATATTGTTAACTAAAACAAAGACTTTAACGTCAATGTGTGGGAAAAACATCAAATGGCAAATTTAATGTCCACATGTTGTGTTCAAAAGGCAAAAACATCTGGGAGAACTATGCCCAGGAGCTAGTGATGGGTTGCGCTTTGTTTTGCGTGTTACACGTTATTACAAACGTTACACGTTATTGCCACAGAAACTGTGGAGGGGATACGATTACAGCTTCAGCACGGCATTGAATGATGACCTCACACACTGGCATTTGTCTGGTGTCATGTGCATAAACTCAAGCTCTCAGTGACATGGGATTCTTTTCATTTTAATGGCACTGATGCTGGATGGCACCCTGTTGGTAATTAAATGGCTATTGTATTTCCAACACAAAAAAGACAATCGCATGTTGTGTTATATGACGTCAGCAAATTACATGGACTGGTCCAGAACTGGGGACATGATCCCAGTTGAATAAAAAAAAAAAGCATTCTTAAAAACATAATATTATTATATCATTGACACTGTGATCAAAAGCTTTCAATCTCTTGTGTCCAAATCATCTGCGAATGAACAGTCTCTGTCAAGATTCATTAAGAATCAATCATTAATCATCAATGACCTTTGACCTCACGAACAGTTACCTTTTTTTCTTTTTTTTTTTTTCCCTAGAAAAAAATGTATCTATTCTCTATCCTTATAATTCCTTTCTCCAGTCAAAAAGTAATCTCATATGAATCAGGAGAGAAGTATGCATAGATCAAGCACTGGTTACAAGCAAAAACAATCTAAAACAGTTCTAAACAACTATGTCATTGGACTTTAATGTGAGAGGACAACAGGAAATTGACCTTTTCACTGGATGAAGCATTATTATGGATTACGGACTCATATTTTGCCCATGGTTTAAAGTTAAAACACCTTAATGATGGATTTGTTTCTAACAAACATGCTTCTTTTCACTTCACAAGATGTTTACTGATGGACTTGATACGTAGATTACTTGTGGATCATTGTGATATTTTTATCAGCTGTTTGTACTCATCTGACGGCACCCATTCAATGTAGAAGATCCATTGGTGTGCAAGTGCATTGCTAAATCTTTCAAAATCTGTTCCAATAAAGAAACAAACTCATCTACATCCCAGAAGGCCTGAGGGAGAGTAATTTTTCAGCAAGATTCAGAGACATTTCTTTGGCTGAAATGGTTAAAAAAATTATGTCTTTTTCTCTTTGTTTCGGTCTTTATCTTTCTCTCCTTTATCAGCGCCAAGAGAAACTCCCATGGTTACATTCATACACTGATTTGTATTAATGAGCTAATTTCCACTGAGAACCCAGAGGAGGGCGGCACATAACTGCCATCCTCATCATCTTGTGCGGTACCCCAGCATAGCAATAATGTGACATCAATTACCAAATGCAATGTGACCATATTTAATTGGCTGAAATGGGAAGGCATTTCATGCATCCAGAGGGCACACACACTCAGACACGATGGGTATGAAGCTGGTTCAAAGTACACGCGTGCATATCAACAGCTGATGGCCCCAAAAGTGTGCATCACTATGTTTTAAAAAGTGCAGTGTCTGCATTACCCTTTCATTACTGGGATACCTTCCAAACTTTTCAGCTACTGTACAGAGCCAACATCAAACAGCTGTTTGACCAGCCCACTGACTGACTGAAGTCTCTGTTGGGTTACAGATGGTTTGACAGGTGGATTGCTGGAAGGAAAATCAATAATATTCTGAAGTGAATTAAGAGAGTTCTAATATCAAAACGCCGGTTTCGCAATCTGTAAAAATAATAATGCTTTTTCATAACCGAGAGAGATCAAAATCAGATCAGACATTATAAATTCAGCTCTGTTGCATTTTAATTTAAAATGCCTTTGGGGGAAAACTCATGGGTCTCTGATCTTAGGTTCATAACATTAAACCATAATCTTTAGTATTAAAGTTTGTACAGTTACATTTGTAACTCATCCCATGTTGTTTGTGATATGAATGATTTCTCAAATCGTGCTGCTGGTTAAAGAAAGGTGTGCTATAACTTTTATAAAGCAATCAAACATACAATTTTCACTTGGTGGTAGGGCTGGGCGATATAAAAAAAAAAAAATCTATATCTTGATCTTGTCAAAATGTTTACGATATATATCTCTCGATATGTTTGCATTTGCTTTTAAATAATAAAAAACATGATTTTCTTTTGCCCCCATTAAAAAACAAAAACAATTTAGAACAGCCATTGTAACAAAGTAAATACAAAATGTTGTGCAAATTTAAGCAGCTAAAAAAAAAAAAAAAAAAATCTAAATCAAGTGATCACTGATACTTTATAAATGAACACATGTACAAACCCGATTCCAAAAAGTTGGGACACTGTACAAATTGTGAATAAAAACAGAATGCAATGATGGGGAAGTTTAAAATTTCCATATTTTGAGTGAAAGATCTGGACTGCAGGCTGGCCATTTCAGTACCCGGATCCTTCTACGCAGCCATGATGTTGTAATTGATGCAGTATGTGGTCTGGCATTGTCATGTTGGAAAATGCAAGGTCTTCCCTGAAAGAGACGACGTCTGGATGGGAGCATATGTTGTTCTAGAACTTGGATATACCTTTCAGCATTGATGGTGCCTTTCCAGATGTGTAAGCTGCCCATGCCACACGCACTCCTGCAACCCCATACCATCAGAGATGCAGGCTTCTGAACTGAGCACTGATAACAAATTGGGTTGTCCTTGTCCTCTTTAGTCAGGATGACATGGCGTCCCAGTTTTCCAAAAAGAACTTCAAATTTGATTCGTCTGACCTTGTTTTTGACCGTTTTCCACTTTGCCACAGTCCGTTTTAAATGATCCTTGGCCCAGAGAAAACGCCTGCGCCTCTGGATCATGTTTAGATATGGCTTCTTTTTTGACCTAGAGAGTTTTAGCCGCCAACGGCGAATGGCACGGTGGATTGTGTTCACGACAATGTTTTCTGGAAGTATTCCTAAACCCATGTTGTGATTTCCATTACAGTAAAATTCCTGTATGTGATACAGTGCCGTCTAAGGGCCCGAAGATCAAGGGCATCCAGTATGGTTTTCCGGCCTTGACCCTTACGCACAGCGATTGTTCCAGATTCTCTGAATCTTTGGATGATATAATGCACTGTAGATGATAATAACGTCAAACTCTTTGCAATTTTTCTCTGAAAAACTCCTTTCTGATATTGCTACACTATTTTCCGCCGCAGCATTGGGGGAATAGGTGATCCTCTGCCCATCTTGACTTCTGAGAGACACTGCCACTCTGAGAGGCGCTTTTTATACCCAATCATGTTGCCAATTGAACTAATAAGTTGCAAATTGGTCCTCCAGATGTTCCTTATATGTACATTTAACTTTTCCGGCTTCTTATTGCTACCTGTCCCAACTTTTGATATTCCCAAAAAAGCAGGTTATGTGATATACCCTGGTATGTTTGAGGATAAGCGAGTGGATAACCTCAGCTTTCGGTTCCAAAATCGGAGGTTAATTTTAGGGTATGTAAGTAACAATAGTAACTTGCTGTCTGAAGATAACCTGCTCAGGAGCAGGCGAATGTTCCGGCTTAGTTCGCTTCAGTGCACGTGAATATACTGACGAGCCTTAAGTGGGCATGACAGATAGAGCACAACAATATAATATACCCTATGTAATATATAGCATTTTATATACAGATATCTATAGATATGCAGGATATGTTAATGATGAAGCGATACTATACGTTAATAAATAAGGTGTATATATTATCTAATAATATGGGTTTATTTATTTTATTGGACATTATCTGTATACAATTATAAAACACTATACAAGGTAATTTAAGTTTATATATATATATTTATTTATTTATTACATTTTATATTATCTCACACATGGAACAGCATTTTCTATGATGTCTAAATTAAAATACATATCTGATATGACTTGATATTTAATTAGCATCAAACAAACAATATAAAAATAAAAATGATTGCACAACCATCAATTAGGTGGTGATATGCACTAAGCATTTAAACGACCATTGAACAAAAGAAGAAGAAAGAAACAGCATGGCACGCTTTTTCTTAGCGTCCATTTCCATAGTGACTCGTCGATTTGTCGCTCTGTTGAGAATGTCTTTAGTCTAAACCAGGAACATACTCTGAGTTGAATGAACTTACTCCTGGACGCATTTTTGGAACCACATACCTCAAGTAAGCAAGGTTTGGGGTTAATCAACCGAAAGTTCAGGGTTTAGCTGACGGTAAGTTGCTGGTTGCTAGATTGCTTAAAATAAGCAAAACACACAAAATGTATGAATTTAACAGCGACGCTCTGACTCGGGGATTTGAACTCTTGATATCTGGCAACCGCACTCATGAAAGCTTGCGTAGTAGAGGCGTGTAGAGCAGTCCGCAAACACATGTTGTCTCCTTTTTTGGACGTTCAGCGCGTTCTTTTGGGAAAATATGCCTGAATTTGAAATATTCGATATTCATGATATTTTCCAATTTTACATCGTCGTCAGAATTATTGTGATATTATCGCTAATATTCGATATATCGCCCAGACCTACTTGGGGATGATTAAAAAAAAATGTGATAGAAAAAAAAATGTGACAGAGGACTCTAGGCCATACACTACTGCCTCAAAGGCGTAGGGTACACAGAACATTCACCAAGATGCAGTAAGAAATTTATATTGTTAAAAAGTTTTGTTGAAAAAGAAATGCTGTTCTTTGAACTTTCTATTCACCAAAGAATCTTGAAAAAAAAGTGGGGGAGGGGTGGGGGGACGATCACCGTTTACACAAGAATATTGAGCACCATAATTGTTTGCAACATTAATGTAATGTTTCTTGAGAAGCAAATCAGAATATTAGAATGATTTCTGAAGGATCATGTGACACTGAAGACTGCAGTAATGGCTGATGAAAATTCGATGTGGTGCTGTTGGCAGGATATGTAATTACATTTTAAAATAAATTATAAACAGTTACTTTAAATTGTAATAATACAATTTACCCATACAAAAAGATAGACTATCTACTGAATAGTAATATCAGAGACTTTGGCATGGGCACTTTTGACTTGGGCTAGTGAGCAACTACCTACACCACCTCAAACACAAACTATATAGCAACATATCAAAATCCATTCGAAAACCTAAAACATACAACACCCTAGCAACCACCCACAACACCTACTTTTTCCTGAGAAAATGTAAACATTTTAGTCTTTACTGTATTGTCAGTGGAGTTTTAAAAAAAGTGGACATCTTTATGAAGATTAAGAAATATAAGCTTACGACTTCATGAATATTTAACCGTAGGCGTTTAGATTACAGTAAGTCTTTGCTTTATGTGTCCTGGTGGGGTTTAACTATCTGGGCTGTCACAGTGAGCCTATTGAAGTGTTTGACTGGCATTTGGGGCTGATGTAGGCCATAGCACACAGAGCTGGGATATGTTGGAACCTCTGAACCATGACAAAAAGGATGGGTGTGAGCGTGTGTGTGCGCATAACACAGATGCCACGGAACAGACGGGGGAGGTGGTCACTGCTGCTTCTGCCCAGCACTCTGCGTGTACTGTCTGTCTGCCCCCTCTAATAAGGTCCCCGTGGGATTGTGGGTGCAGGGACTTTGCTGAACGGTAGATTGAGAATGTGGGGCCACTGGGTTTAAATATCATTTGAAAGAGATGAAAACCATGAATGGATTCTCTTAGTTTCACTGTAGGGGGGCAGACAATGGCAGAGAAAAAAAAATCTGAGGGTGAGAAAGTGTTGGGGAGAGATGAAGATCAAGGCAAAATAAACCATTTGTAAGCTATCATACTAACAAGCGACAAATTTTTTACTTTAGTCACTCAAATAGTGAATATTTTGATCAACTATTATATATTATTATACTGTATATAGGGGCAGTCGTGGCCTAATAGTTATAGAGAGGATTTGAGTCTAGGTACCGGCAGGGATTGTAGGTGGGGGGAGTGAATGACCAGCGCTCTCTTCACCCTCAATACCACGACTGAGGTGAGAGACCCTTGAGCAAGGCGCCGAACCCCCAACTGCTCCTCAGGCACGGCAGCAAAAATTAATGCCCACACCCACTGCTCCGGGTGTGTGTTCATGGTGTCTGTGCATGTGTTTGTTCACTATACTCGCTGTTGTGTGTGTGCACTTGGATGGGTTAAATGCAAAGCACAAATTCTGAGTATGGGACACCATACTTGGCCACACTTCACTTTCCTTCACTTCACTATTATCTATGAATCTCTATATCTATATCAACTGATTCAAACACTACAAAACTGCTTATTGTACAAAAGCAAACAAATTGTTTTTAAAATAAAGCACTGAAATTTAAAAATCAACTGAATAGGCCCAACAATTTGCAAAATTATTAACATGACATGGGCTGAAAATAAAAATGGCCTATAAATTCACATTTCACACCATAAAACATTGTGGTCACCAGATTTATCCTTGTAGTCTCTCTCTCTCTCTCTCTTTTTTGCTGCACTGTTCATGCTATCATCAAAAACCATGACAAGCAACTGTTTAATGCTGCCATCTAACTTTTTGGCAGCTTTTGCATCTACGTTTTTGGCTGCTTCCAAATGACAGATGAATTAGAACCAAAATACTGTATATTTTGAATAAATGTACAGATTTTGATGTTAACATAAAATGATTTTCAGCTCCTTTTAAAAAAATTTAGGACTAGAATAAAAACAAAATCTGTGATTAAGATGTCTGTTTAATGCAATTAAATAATTAATGTAATTAATGCAGTCTTCATTTTTCTCTTCTTGAGGCTACGATTATTTTTTTGTGTTATATGCTCATGCTAATAATCACACAAACCTAAATTATTTTTTTTAATCGATTCACAGACCTAAACATTTATAATGCTATTTTTTTTATTTGATTATATGGTTAGTTGCATTTTATTATTTTTATATTTAGCATTTGGGTCATGACCAGTTGAGAAACACTTATTGCATTTTCCGCATGTGTGACATAATTCTTAGAAAATGATGTACACTATAAATAAAACATTCCGAAGTCCATAACTGAATGTATCCTCACACTGATATGTTTATATATGTGCATTCTTGTAAATTTGTAATTGTAGTGCTACTGAAGCATAAGAAGTGCTTAGCTTACCCCATCTCTCTTGGCTCTTGTCCTTATTAATATTTAATGTTCCCTTCTGCTTCACAATGCATCTCCAACTATATATTATGCAAACTACCACCGTGTTAACATTTCAAAACTGTGCTGAACCTTATGTCCTTGTCTCCAGTCATGTCCTTCAAAATCAGTGTGACATATTTCACCTTAATTCAGCAATGCTAAAAGGAACATTTCCTCCTTTGGCCGAAAGATATGGAATCTTTTTGGATGGTGTCTTGTCCTTATTAATATTTAATGTTCCCTTCTGCTTCACAATGCATCTCCAACTATATATTATGCAAACTACCACCGTGTTAACATTTCAAAACTGTGCTGAACCTTATGTCCTTGTCTCCAGTCATGTCCTTCAAAATCAGTGTGACATATTTCACCTTAATTTCAGCCATGCTAAAAGGACAATTTTCCTCCTTTCTGGCCTAAAGATATGGAATCATTTTTGGAGGTGGAAGAGTGTTTTAATAAATACAGAGGAGTTATATTGTTATTGCAACACAAAAGGCTGAGTTCAAGCTAAGGTCACTGTTGTAAAAGGCCATATGTAAGTTTTTTCAGACAAAGAACACAAGCTCAGACTCTTGTAAAATTGTTCATATCTCATTTAACACTAAAATTGGCATTGGAATTTAGCAAGCATGTGCAAAATGGTCCTGTAATAATTCACAGTCCTTGAACACATTGTGGATGAGAACATTTGTGTTCATTTAGGCTATTTATAAAGGGAAGTATACAAAAATAGTATGCGAGTTACATACTATTTGCATACTATGTACAGTATATACTATTGAAATAGTACATTAAGTATAATATGCTGTCCTGAACATTGCCGTAATTCTACTGAGTACATGAACAGGAAACAGAGGACAGAACAATCAAATGACTTTAACTCAGATCTTTATCCTTCCCTTATGCCGGTAAATGGCCCACAGACACATGCCATGTGTCAGCATAAATAAACAAGACAGCACACAGCAGGAAAAGCCAATGCACGAACCTTATCACAATGATCCAGTCATTCAAAATGTTTTCTTTGTTTAGAATCTAAAAAAATAAAAATAAAATCAGCAAAAATGCCACCATTCTCATGTAAAGCTTACTATCTCCTTTGGGCAACAATTCAATCACCTCTTGCTGGTCATTCATGGCATGAGAAGGTCGTTGCCCTTTGTCAAGACTTTATCAAGGCCTGTGCCGCACCCCAAGGCTATTATACCTGACGGTCAGCTTACGGTGACAAGCTCTCTCTTTCTTTGAGTCATACATATTTCAGAGTTTGAGGCTAAAACAGGGAAACTGTACAACTGTATACTTGGATACTGGGGACTGAGTTGGGTCTGAGCAGGCATACTTTAGTCTGGCTTTTAAGTGGAATTGTCTTTACATTGAATTTTGAGCAGGCACAGACCAGCCTTAACTTGGCTCTGTACAGACACCTCAGTTTTTAGTGTATTGTTATAGTGTTTCTGGTGGTTGCTAGGGTGTTGAAGGTTGTTACTTACAAGCAAGTCTCTATGATATTTTGATTCCTATAGCCTGGTTAAAACAAGAGAAAAATATATTGTAGACTTATATTGAAGGAGTTCAACCTAAAGTTCTGTTCACACCTAGTACGATAACTGTAACATTAACTATATTAGCATCCACATCAACGACCAATAACGTTCTGTTTATTTTAAATGTGAGCTGCAGTTGTGCCGTCTACTTTAGTGAGTGAGCTCTTTAAGTTCAGGTGGATTCTGATTGGCTGTCATCAGTTTTCATTCTTCTCATTCATCGTTTTCGTTCGTGTCATCGTTCTGAAAGTGATTTCAATGACATCGTTCCTCTTTGTCTTGATCATTTTAGCTGTGGCGTGGACTTCCCAGTTCTCATAGAATTAGAATGATTATTAAAACTTTATAGTTATAATTATTGTCCTTGGTGGGAACAGGCCATAAGTCTATGGTACTTATTTTCACTTGTTTTATCATTCACCAGGTGAAAATCCAATACACTCATGGCAATTTGTAACTATTTTATGTTTTCGCAAATTGGTGGCTAATTCATACAATCTCATTCATACATTTTCGTAAGGTGTGCTTACGCCACACTGATGATTAGGTTTAGGAGTGAACCTTCATATTTGTGTTTTCTAAAAATCGCACATTTCCATACAGATCACAGTCTACAAATTCATACAAAGTCGCCACCTCATAAAACAGTTTCCAATACTTATGTAAAATCATAAGTCAGATAACTTAGACAAGTAACACCTCTCCCCAACAACACAGCACATTTTGAAGTATAAACAATTTCTCTAGCACTGAAGAACTGAAGTCCACTAAGGCTGAGGGGTTTGTTCAAATGAACAAGTACCACTAATAATGCAGCATCTGTTAGTGAAAAATTATGTTTCTTTAAAGCTGAATAATCATTAAGAAGCAAAAGGCATGTGGTGGATTTGATTGTCACTCATTGTAATATGAAAAGCAATTCCTTAACCATCTGCTAGATGAAAAGAGCTCCTGACCTGTGTCCATTTCCTGCCTGCAGTTCATTGTCACTGTGGTCTTAGGGCTGTATGTGTGCTACTAACCTAACCCACTATTTATGAAACATCATTCTGATAATATGTACCATATTACAGGACATTGTATTTACTCTATCCATCTCCCTTGAAAATAAGGCATGGATGGAGATAAAACACAGAAATATTGAAGAATCAGTCATGACCCCTCCACCGCTTAAGTGGAGCCGCAACATACAGCACTATTGATTTCCACTGTATCCAGACTGTAGTTCATGTCTATTTTTCAGTGAGGATGTTTCCATACCAAGGCCTCTCTTGAGAGAGGAAAAACACAAACACATATACACCAGCAGTGGTAGGTGAGACAGCAGCGGATGGCCCATTATCATCAGCGCTTCCTCTCTGTGTCTCAGGTTGACTGATATTAATAGCCACTTTCATTCGGGCATTGATGGAATGTAACTGAACATATGCCTGCCAGTGGAAAAGAGAAAATGAGTTATAACTATGGGGATCCTTCTCAGTTTTCCCTGGAGAACAGCAGGGCATCATGGAAGCTAAAGTTCAATTATTGGAACAGAACAGCATCACATTATAAAAACATTTAGCTTTTTAGTTCATATCTTTTCTATGAGCCTTTAATTCTGGTTTATAAAGTGAAACAGACAACGGGATTTTATTACGCAATCTATATTTTTACAGATTGACACCCTGAACTGAAACCTGAGGACAGGTTTATGGACTCCCAAACCAAGTTTGGATCCTTTGTTTTTCAGAGCTGCCTCTGGACATTTGAAAGACTACAGTAAAAACGAAACAATGGAAAAGCAAGTCCAAAACAGCTAAAAAACACACAAATGCAATGACCCACTATAATTTTGGAGAAAATTTGGATATTTTACACTAATTTGAGACAGATATTCTGATTTCCATAAGATTCTTACTCAGAAAACTGGCAGTGAGTACTAGAAGCATCTGCAAACATTATCTGGTTTCATTTGATTTTGGCAAATACAACCCAAAACCACACTTTCACCCACTCTGTCTACATATATATCTACAAATGTACGTTGTACTAGAGCCCGACCGATATATCATTTAGCCAATATTATCGGCCGATATGAGCCTGTCGCCGATATATCGGTATGTATTGGCAATATGCCGCCGATACGAATTTTTTTTTTACAGAGCATATAACGAAGATAAAATGCTTGAAATGGTGTAATTACTTAGTTTGTCCAGCAGAGCGCGCTCCATTGTTTGCTACTGGCGACCTGGGTGAAATGCTTTAAAGCTTAAGTCTATGGAAAACCATTGAAACTTTTAACGGCCATATCTCCGTAACGACACAGTGAACCCGCACCAAATTCGGGGGATCCCTTCAACTCGAGCAGCCCTCTCGACGCGTAATCGAGTGTCGTCCTAAAGGCCCCTTTCGAATTGGACCACCCCCTCGTCGATAGCCCCTGGGTTTCGGGAGTTACGGCGGTTTAATTCGCGGTCCGGCGCCAACCGATCTAGACATCCCGGGGGCTACTGCAGGCGCGGAGGGTTGCGTTTCCGCGAGGGCTCCTCATCTGAAAGGTTTCCCCCGAATTTGGTTGTGAGAATCCGTCCGGCGCTGTTCGTGTGGGAATAGTGCACCTCCAACACTTTTTTCACTTCAGTAGGTGTGCACTTGTTCAGGCAGCAGTATTCAAGCGTCGTCTTATTCGACCGTAAATGCCCCGCGAAGTGGACTTCACATGATATTCCTCCATGATTCCAGTTCCAAGGAAACATACACGTTACAATCAAAATGGCAAATTAAAGTGCACGGACGTGAAATTTTATATTTATTTCAGTAGGTAAAAAATTGTCACACTTCCACTTCCTCTATAAGTTCTCCGTCTGTTGTGGGGAAGACAGTAAGCCCAATTAGTTCGTGAATGAGGTTGGGCCAAAGACTTTTTCCACTTTCTGTTTCAGTGCACTGTTTTGTCCGACTCAATTGAAATAACGTTATTGTTTAAATTTTAAATGCCGCTGCCTCCACATGTACAATCTCTTTTTGTCCACGTCCTTATACAGTGTTTTTGAATCACCACTGGAGATCATTTGCAAAAAATGTGTTTATGTAAGGATAGTCCTTTATTATATACTGGAATTCTATATATAGTATACCATCCAATGGTTGGGACACCCGATTTGGTAAAATATCCAAATCTTTTGACTGGTACTGTCCTATAATATACACAAAGAATATCGGCCGATATATCGCTATCGGCCTTTTTCTACTCCCAAATATCGGTCTGGTATCGCCCGGCCGTCCCCACCAAGCATATCGGTTGGTATCGGTCGGGCTCTACTTTGTACATTTCAACATCTCAACCACCTGATGCCGTATTTGTCAGCATGCCTTTCTAAGGACACAGTCAAACTGGACTGACCAACAGGAAAACCAGTGTCCTAATGCAGATAAGGATCATATACCACCGTGGCACTGCTTTTATCCACACTTTCCCTTGCTCTGTAACTGAGTTGGTTTAATTGAATTGAACTGAATCCACATACCCCTCTGAGGCATTGCCAGCACCACTAAATGCAGAAGCTTTGAATTGATTTGTACTTCCAAGCTTAAAGATTACTGCCGACCCATAGAGTGAAATTGACAATCAGCTCCCTAAATCGTACACAAAGCTTAGATCCAGCTGGAATCAAGTGTAGAAATAAAAAAAAGACTCTTCTAAAAGAGCCAAAATTGACTCACTCCCCTCAACGTCAGCCCACACACACAGGCATGGAATATTATCTTCTGTGGTCAGCCTTCCTTTGTTGTGCAACAGGAAGGTATACGCTGGTTGTCAGGTTACACATGGTGAACATACTGGATTTACAACTGTAACAGCATCATGTAGTGTTAAATGGATACCAACTGAAATTTGACATGGGCAGAAAGACAAAATGGCAACATACAGACATACAGACAGAAATGCAATCATGAGAAGGGGGATGGTGACTGTTCAATATGTGCTTCAAATAAGCACTCTACCCTAAAAACCTCCAGAGATAGAGAAAAAAACCCCCATTGCTTTAAAATGGTAGTTGAACATTAAAAGCCTGGTTTCTATAGGCAAATCCATTAACGCACACTTACTGGCAAATGATTCTGAGTACCAAATATAGAATTCACTATATCAGTTAATAGCTTAAAGGTACTGGGAAAACTGACCACATTTAATGCATGAAACTGCCAGAGTATGATCAACACAATGCCTACCTAATTTGTAGTATGCATGTGTGTTTGAAGGTATGTGTGTGCTTTTAACAGAAAACCAGCTAAAATATAACCAATTGTGTCGTAAATGGGGGGGGGAAATTTTTGCACACATGCATCAGGGGTAATAAATTAATAAATAATACAGAAGTAAAAGGGACGGGCTGGGGGGTCCTTGCCCGGTGGTGGGGGGGTGGGCGAAATACAGCCGACTTATCCCTTAAATTTCATTTTGATTTAGCCGAATAACATTATCTGCTCCCCAAAACAAGCTCTACAAATAAAGAAAGCACTTCTTATCCTTAAATTTGGACAGAAATGCGCCACCCTCACAGACTATCAGGATGTCACATGCTTCTGTCTCCTATTGTTTGTCTTTCTCAGGAAGCAGGAAGTTCAGACTCAGCGTCTGCTGTGAAAATGGGCTTTTTGATGGAGTTCTTGTCTTTCAAATTGAGCCTGGGTTTCTAATCAACAGCTTTCACATGTGTCAACAGGAAACAAGCACACACATCTTACTCCAGGTAGTCTCTTGAGTGTCATTGTTCAAGGTTTGACACAAGGCATAAAACACTTTTAAGTTTTTATATTTGTAAAAAAAAAATAAAAAACTACAACTTTACAAAGAGTATCTGAGTGAATCAGCTATTACCATCAAGGAAAACACGGTTTTTACATTGTAATCAGTAACTGAACGCTCATTTATGAGGAGTCAGGTGCTCCTGGCAAAATTATTATACCCTGTATTTCACCACCAGAAACGCTTTCCGCAAAGTTTAAATCATATCTTTCTGTCTGCATGATCCTAGAGAAGGTTGGGTGAATGGAATAGCTGGATTTGTTTGTATGTCGGTCAGCAACGCGCAGTGACCATTGCACATGAATGAAGGTATTTCTGACATAATCAGCTTTTACTCCACGTGCTCTCGTCATATATCAACTAACGTAATAGGTGTCAAAGAAACTGCAACTTCTTAGCCTCAATGTGGTTAAATAGTGTAAAGGAGTCGGGCTTTACCCGTTCATTACAAGCGGAACTCACCTCTCTTTATTGTCGGGTAGTGGGTTTTGGTTCATCCCCCAGGTTTTTTCGAAAAATCTTGTTGTTCTTTTTTGTAACCTGGCTGCAAAAGACTAAACTTTCTGTTGTCGAAATCTCGTGATTCTCCGGCGCATCTCCAAAGTCTGAGCACAACGGTAAATCGGATGCGCAAAGTACAACCACCTTTTATATCAGTTTATGTCATTTTTGTGAGTACGTGAGTACACAGTCTTTTCCTGTAGAGTCCCGTCCGTATCATTCCCCTTCCTCCCCCCTATCTTCTTCCCTACGCCATTCCCAGCCTGATCACCGAATTTCCTTGCGTGCCCATTTCCATGTGATGACCCCATTGACGCTAGCGCGGCAAAATAAAATAAAATATAAACGTTGAGTGCCCTTTGGATTGTCCGTTAAAAGTATACATAAGGAAATTACCGACATATACTTACATTGGCACTTGATTATAACCAAATAGTACCATATGACTAACTGATTTGGACTTTTTTCCTATAATTTTTGTTTTTTCTTTGAAGCTCTTAAGTGTGTCAGCAGAAAAAGAAATCAAAAATTACTTTGCTGTCCAGGACCACTATCTTCAAAGATGATTGACAGTTAGCATACAGTTTGGATTTGGTATGGTTCTGTTCTGGGCAAAAACATCCCTGCCCATCCATGCATCCTGTCATGAATGAGCAGGGAGAGCATCAATAATAACCCCCCTAGGGTTAACAAAACAGAACAATCAGATTCATTCCTTTCACTCAAGATATTTGTGTAGTACAATTTATTCAAGATAAAGGAGTCTGATTAGTAAGGAATATCAGAAAGCCAAGTCCTGACTGTGCGATAGGAGGAGCTGGGGATGGAGGGGGGTAATTTGCTCCGGAGCAGGCTGAAAAGCTGCTGAAGTACTGCATAGGCTTATTTGATGAATGCCCGCGATATGGGTGTCGTATCCATAGGTCACGGTGCGAACTCCGGTCTTGATACCTCAGCCACTTCAGATTACAGCTCCAACCCTAATTAAAATTCTACCTGCCTTGTATCTTTCCTCATTAACCCTTATAACCTTGTTAGCCTTTTTCAGTTGTTTTTTATTCGGGTAGAAGCAACACTCTTCAGGTCTGCGTCTTCTCCAGGACCCGTATCGTGTCGCCCACCCCTGCTATAGGTAGATGTGATCAGCTGAAGCAAGCTTGACTCACGTGACCTGCCAGAACTAACGCTAAAGCTTAAATTATTTGACTTGGTGGGCCCAAAGAACACTGTAAATATACAATTTCAACGGGGCAATGTATGCTTTATTTGAAAGGAAGCTCCCACACTAATACATTTGCGTTTACACTGATAATCATAATGACAAGTTCAATCCAAAGCCCTAACCTCTCACAGGTGTGTGCTGTTAATAATGGGTTTTGTATAACCATTACTCCTATTACATTTGAAGACAATATGTGGCACATCAGTTGTATAAAATACATAATAAAGTCGTTAGATCTCTTGGTGAAAAAATCACAGTTTTTTCTTAGACCCTTTCTGCATCTTGGATATAGAAAAGGAGGAGTGAGAGATTGCCACCTCATCTTGTCCAGCGCTGTGATTTCACACATGGCTAGATGGCACTGCAATGCACTGCTCACTCTCCCATCCATTTTGATTCAGTTGATTATCCAGTAAGACGGGTTATTGAGTATGTGGACTTGTCATGTGAGAAAAGTTCCACTTCTCGCCTCAGCAACCACAGCAAATGAATGGACATTTTCATAACACACATTTCTTAAGACCTATGACAGTCCTGATTCCTGAAGAAGGACATGTCACCTTGAACTTCATACTGATTGGAGTCAAATATGTAACTGCATGTAGGCGTTTCGTATCAATGCATAAAATACAAATTTTTTTTGGTTTCAATAAGTGTAAACAGTCTTACGGATGACACCAATGAAAAATTGTACCAACAACAAGCACACAACTGATCATATATAGTTGTAATGCTACCAAACACTATTGTAAATTTGCTTTGTCTACAAAAATATGAGGTGTAGTGTATATAGACGTAGGCTTTCCACTTTAAAATACAAAAAGCAGAGAGAGAGAGAAAGAGAGCGAAAGAGCTTGTGAAAGAGGGAGGGAGAGCGGTGGGGAAGGGAGTGTCAATCCTCAAAACAATAGAAAAGCTCTCAAAAACAGAAACAATGGGCCTAGTATTGCAGGAAAATGTGAAAAAAGTGTGGCTTTTGGTCAATATAATATGATGGACTTTGCAGTTGCTAGTTTCACATCAAAACAACAACAACAGCAAAAAATTAAGCACACCTCTGTTACTGTCATATTGTAAAATATTCTTACAGGATTCAATATTAAAATACCAATTCTGATGCCTTTAGAAAAACATGATTTCCTGAATAAAGGATATAGGCCTATTCATGAATTCTCAGTATTGGTCTGTTAAAAAAACCAGAAGAAAGACCTGAAATAGCATAGAAAAGTATGAAATAGCCAACACTGTGTATGGTGCATTAATGTGGAAACTGATGAATTATATTCTCTTATAGGCCTATCCCTATCATAAGAGAATAAAATGACCTGTGCAAAGACAATGGATTTCTGCTCCCATTTCCTCACAATAAGCCATTGTTTACTGCCATCTAGTGGATAAAACATCTCTGACCGGTCAGGTAGAAATGTTCAGCACCATCTACTGGAGAAACATTTAATTAAAGGCTGAAAAGACTGATTTAACTTGTGTCAAAGGTTGTGTTGGGCAATGCTAGTTTTATGTATTTATGAATTATTATTTGTTATTGTCAATCATTATAAACATGCGGATATCTTTTATCTATAACACACAATTGTGAAAACTAAACGAATGCTAAACGGTTTTAGAAAGTAATTGTTTTAACTGTATGGTTATGAATGTTTTGTGGCACTGAAGGACATAATATAATAATACACTGTATATTATAGGCTAATTATTAGATATTAATATATAATATAATTGTGTCACGGCAAGTTTGTTTTAAAACTAACCACAATTGGTTTTAATTTTATTAAGGTTTTATTGCAATGTCACAATCGATGTAAGTCCACAGTTTTGATTGACATGATCTGTCTTTGAGGCTATAGTCTAGCTTGCAGATTGGGAGCGCCGCTCTCCTCAGCTTGAAAAAGCAGTTTCATTTGAGAGGTATTTTCCTGGAGGCTGTTTGTAACATATCTGAACCCAGTAGCCTCGGCAGCTCGCATGTTTTTCAGGTGTTTCTATCTCTTTCTTTCTGGATGAGTGAAGGTTTTGTAACAGTGTTATGAACTTTGGCATTAGGTTTGGTTGCTGATAAGACATGTTCCACACAGCCCTGAAGAGAGATGCCTTCAATGCTCATGTAAGAAAAGTGGATAAGCACTTATATAATACACTATTAAAAATAAAGGTGCTTCAAAAGGTTCTTCAAGCGATGCCATAGAAGAACCATTTTTGGTTCCACAAAGAACCATTCAGTCAAAGGTTCTGTAAAGAACCATCTCTTTCTTACCCTTTTGTAATCTGAAGAACCTTCTTTCACCACGAAGAACCTTTTATGAAACAGAAAGGTTCTTCAGATGTTAAAGGTTCTTTATGGAACCATTTAGACAAAAAGGTTCTTCTATGGCATCGTGAAGCACATTTATTTTTAAGAGTGTACGCTGTTCACCATTTGTCATTTTGACGTCAATATCTTTGTGAAAATTCCACATTGTAAAAAGTCCTGTTAAATCTATAGTAAGAAAAAACTAAAAACTGACAGCTGGAAATTTGGTGAAAATAATAATATGATGTCAAAGTTACTGGCATTATGGGTTGGAATTTGGTACCAGTATGTTTTACTGCTCATAACTTAAAGTAACTGAAAAAATGTGAAGCATAAGTTTTTGAATAAAATAAAAACAAACTATTGTGATGCGTCACTCAGTTTCTTTTAATAAATTATCTAAATTATCTAATTATTTATTTATGTGTCACCACAAATCAAATAAATCAAATAAAACAATATTTTACTGTAAAGGTCTTGTTGAATATCAAAATAGATTTGCAATATAAATTATATTATAATTCACGCTGCATACTTTCCAAAGTAGTATCGTTCCGTAAAATGTTTTTCATGATAAATGAAATAATTTTTCACTGCAAATGTAAGGTTATTTAGAGTTTACAGATTAACCGTTTTTATTATAGCATTTCCTTTTCTGTTAGAATCACATTTTGTCAAGTGCAGGTTTAGAATATGTAATTCTGAGTTTGAAAATTGTAAAAAAAAATGTATGTCATGTTTTGCTAAATTAACTGCTTTCATTATTTAACATCACTAAATAAATGTTAGTAGAATGGGTAGCACCAACAAAAGTAATTTCTATGGGTTGAATCAGCTACAAATAGCTGATAAAAAAGAAACAGATAAAAACAGCACATTTACAGTATAAATCAAATAATACATAAACCATGTGGTTCATTTGTTGAATCCATGTTTTAAATATGTTTGTGTGTCTGTTTAGTTATTCAAGATACTTTGATCTGCGTCTAAACTTAAGTTTTCAATTCTTTTTACACTGCAGCATTTCTCTAATGCAGCTTTCACGGGTGCAATGCTAATGTCTGGCTTTGTAATGTTCAGGGAGGTGAAAGAGCATGCAGCAACCTGTCACAGAAGTGGGCACATTTTCAGCTTCATTTAAAGTCTGGATACACAAGTCATGCCTCCATCCTTCCTGTTTCACACTCGTCACAAGCACAGAAATAGGTTCTGACAAAGAGTACTCAGAATAACCCCAGTTGGAATTTTCCTCTCCAGAGTATTGTACAGCTAGCTGTGATGTAAATAGTTTGTTCTGACAGGTTCCGTTCACTGTAAAAAAATGATTGTGATTTTAACAGTAAAAAACCTGTTAAATGGCTAACAGTAAGTTTCCATACTATATACGGTGAATAAATGTAATTACATTTAATGTAATTTTACAGTAAAATACTGTTAAAATTATGATTTTTTTGGAAGTGACAAAGAAAGTCATTCTATAATTTATAGTGAAAAACCGTAAATTGACACTCCCAGAATTCCCTGCATGACACTTCATATTTCATGTTTTTTGTTGTTGAAATAACTATGTTTTGTCAGTTTTGTATATTAGGGTTGTGTGTTATACCTAATGTTGTTAAATTAATGTTTATTGCATTATTTCAGTATCGTGTGTTACCATGATGGTGTTTAGTGTTTGTGTGAATGACACTGTGCACCTTCTATATATAAGTATTGCTCTCTTCAGCTCAGAAAAGCTGTTTGTGATGAGCTTTGGTTCTTCATGTGACTTTCTCATCACCATCAGTTTTTGGTGGCTATCAGTGCATTACAACGGTTCAAAACAGATATTAGTACTTCAATATGTTAGTTTATTAATATTACATCAGTTAATGAAAAAGCGTTTGGTATTGGTGAATTTAAGTTATGTCTGTAAAACCTAAAATGTTGCTACCATATTTTTTACGGTGAAGTTCTGGCAACCACAGCTGCTGGTATTTTACCGTAATTTTTTTTTTTACAGTGTTGGTTTCTTGCTGCACGTGTTACCAAGACCAGTTAAATAAGTGTTATGCATCTAAATAAGTTTGTGCATGTTACAAGCAAATTCAGTATTTGCCATTAGGTAAGAACCATTTAGTCTTCCTCTTTTTATATTTATGTTTGTTGCCCCTTCATTAATGTTAGATAATTTCTCCAGCTTTATAAAACTTTTCAAAACATTCAAACTTAAATAGTTTCATTTTTATTTTATTCTGTCTTGAGTTGTTCAAGACTGTTTAAAGCTTCCTTGAAAGGATGTTGACTCATCAGGTGGAGGCCAGCCTTGAATTTAGTCACTAGTTCACACATTTTACAGAGCGGCAAGAGTGTGATGGTATAGTATGTTTTTCCTTAACCAAAGAGCCTAATCAATTTATATTTCAGTTAAACTTTGATAGTTGCATGATTGTTTAATACATGTAATTATGGCTTTAAACTGTCTAGTTTCATTTGTATAATCTCTGAACGAATCATTTGAATGAATTGAATCTAGACAGCACTGACAGTTGCTTGGTATTTAACTTTAAATGTAGTGGTCACAAGCACATCATGCACTAATGAACAGTTTTGCATCTAATTACAGCTTATGTTACATCAGGGATGTTTTCAGGTGCTGTTTTTAAAATCTCAGTGCATCTACACTAGGAGTTTCCTCTTTGTAACTTGTCTGCATCTATTAGTTGCTCTTGCTACTTCCTTGTGGATGCAGTTGTGCCACTTTTTGTCATATTTTCCCATGTATTTCTTTTTGTCATTCACATAATCACTCTCTTAAGATTCTCAAGGTAGATAAAGATTATTCTGACTATTGTACATGTGAGACTTTTAAATTGATTTCCTATTGAGTTGTTCGTTTTGTGACATGGACATGATATAACTCACAAAAAGTTGCTTTCTCGATCTTTGAGATGCAATGGTACTATTTTCCACTGGATTTTTTGTGATGATCCCAGTTGTTGGATCTCGGCCTCCAGAGAAAATTCCATGGACTGTGTCTTAGGCTAAAGAATACTGATGTTAAAGACTAAACTGTGTTAAATCCATATGGGGATTATCTGTACTCAGTGAATTCCTCTCCTAATTTGTGCTGCGTTTCCAGACTTTTGGCGTTCAAAATGTTTAATCCTATTTGCTCCACTACACTGACGTATTTGCATGGCATTGATTTCTGGTTGGTTTGAGTGGACTTCACAAGGGGATAGTGCGAATCTCATGCACAGACACAAAAAGTACTTTAATTGGCGGCAAAAACGGCCCTTCTGACAGAAAGGAACTAGCTGAAAGGTTCTGGTAAGGATTTCTAATTTGTGGAAATTTGTGGAAAATATACTACAGTAATTGTGTAGTATTTTGTAAATTACACATTTTGCGGTACTAGATCAGTTGTAATATTAAGGTAACTTATGCTGACAAAGGAATTTGAATTTAAATAAAAGCAGGTATCATCCATTTCATGTTTGTGAAAATGGTGAATTCAAAGTATACTAGAGTTACATTTATTTATTTATTTTAAATGATTAAAAAAAAAAAATGTTGAATATGAAATTCCTTTATATGTTTTTGAACCTTGTTCATTTTGAAGGAAACACCAGTGGTTGGGGCTTGTTCTTCTCAATTGATGTCATGTAGAAACATTAACTGGGGCCTTGTAATGAGTAGTCTAGTTATTATATATTTATTTAAAAAAAAAACTATTAATAATGTGTGTGTGTATAGGTGTGTGCGTGTGTGTTGATAACACTTTATCTAGAAGCTAGTTATTCCTAATAGGAAAACTGTGTATATATATTACATTTATTTTATTAAAAAAGGATAAACATATATTTATATAATATAAATACTATAACCAAACCCTAACAGAAAACTGTCTTCTTTTTCACAGTTTTCTTTCTTCTACTTTTTCATACTGTTTTTACAAATGAGGATGTCCCTAAAATGGGGTTTTAGGAGATTTCGCCAAGTTTAGCTCATTTTTGGGTACAAATTTGTCGCCAAAATATGGTTAAAGACACACACAGTACCCTTACATATAGATTAGTCCATGTCTCCACGGGGCAGGTTTTGAAAGCAGAAAAGTGAAATCATTAAGACCAGATGGGTTTGACCAAAGATTGAGTGAACCCTTAATTCGCTGAAGTACCTCTGACCTGACCAGAAATAAGCAAGGAATCAGCTCAGGCAAACACAGTTCTGCCACACACACACTCAGCGCTAATTCAAGCAAGAATGCTCATAATTAGGACTGCTGTTCACATTCTTCAAATTATTTAGTAATAAGACTTCTTTGAAATGGTGACAGGATAGGATCCTATATACGGGGTTTAACGTCATGATCAGCAACATGGAAATATAAGCTCACAATTCAATTTGAAACTTTTTTTTTGCTAAGTTAATTTCATTATAGAGGATTGCTGGACTGTGGAAACTAAAGCCTCTATTTTTTTATTAATATTTTTTACAAATTTGAGAGCATTTCTATTTTTAAAAAAAAATGCTAGATAACTTCACTAACTTATTTAGAAAAAAGAGGCAAGTAAGAAAATTTCTCAGCAAGACTATCATTTTGCATGGTGACACAATGATCCGTTCTCATAGCTTCACGTGACTGAATAAAATGCATTAAAGCTGTTCATGCATTGTAATTTGTTTTCGCACATTTTGCTCAGTAGACACCAGCCCCAACGCCCCCCCCACCCCCCCCCACAAAAACAAAAAATGTTTTCCAAAAACAGATGACTTTAAATGCCATCAGATTTCAGCTTCATGTGCGAATGGCTTGCTATTGTCTGCTTCGCTCATTGGTGGTTTGGATGACCTTTCAGACTGGGATGCTTCAGGACTAGTCCGTGTGCATACACAACTCCGGCTTTGTATACCAGCTTCAGAAGATGATGAGGCTTGGGGCACTGTACTCTGTCAAAACCTAGACAGCAAAAAAAGAGCTTTTGTTCTGTGGGGAAAAAAAAAGAGGCTGGTCTCTGAGAAGTAGTTTGTATTGGTTTGCTGGCAGGTCTATAGAGTTGTGTCAATTGTTCGTTCAAAGGTTTTAGGTTTGTAATGAAGCAAGATGATACAGTTGATGCATGCAAAGGGCTGCTCAATAATATATAAGCCTTTAGCACATATACTTAGTTAAAAAAAATACTTTTATAACTTTGAGTATCACAGTAATAGCCAAACAAAAGTTTCCCTGAGACATATTACACTGCACTTAATTTCATCTTATTTTTTGGTTTTAATGTAATTACAGTATGTGGTCTTATGGAAGACATACAGTAACCGATACCTATGATTACTAGTTCTTTTATGAAAATCTTATTGTTATTTCTTAATTTTCCCCCCCTTTTAGTTAGGAAATGTGTACCACTCAGAAACTGTTGTTTTACTTTTCTTGTTTATGAAATTTCGGACTGTATTTTAGAGCATATTGTGTTAATATACAATAATGCCTTTGTAAAATTTATTGAAGATTTAATGAATATGGCAGGATCATACACTGAAATATTTGATATTATGCTTTATGGCAGTTCTGTACTATAGTGCAGTTGCAGTAATGCAGACAGTGGCATCAGTTATGCTATTTCAGTTATTTGTGTTTGTAATAATTTATTGTATTAATGCATGTTTTACACAATTGTCACATGTTCCTAGGGACTGCACACAGTTATATTTTATGGAAAAGTAAAGAAAACATCAGAGTTTCCAAATAGCATTTTTCTCTCCAATTTATTCTTTTTAAATTCATTTAAATGTTTTATATATTTTATTTTAAAAATCTATTGTTGATCAAAATGTCTAATAGATCTAATATGTAGCTCACTTTTGCCTATGAAGAGTCTCCTAACTTATGTTGGTCCTCTTTACTGGCCTAAGGCTTTCTGCAGATCTGCCGTATAATCTTAGATTTGTGAGCACTGTATTATTCACTTTCATAAGAGTGACTAATTGCCTTTTATTTCTATATGTCTCTGAATATAAAGTCATCATTCATTCTGTTTTTGGCCTGTGTGACCTCTCCAACCTCTGACACCATGACAAATATTTGTGCTCTCAACGCCCACATTATGGTACACTGTGTAATCAGTTTTGCCTTGGCCCACCAACTGTCATAACGGGCCTGTCTTGGAGTTTTAATAAATTTATATCAGACTTAACTTGGAACAGTAGCCCAGCTGCACACATAAGCAGTATTGTCTGTCATTTAAGCAAGTGCGTTTTTATAATCCCTTGTCAATGGTCCAGTGTTGCCCATTCTGGTCCGAATCTGGTACATTCTTGTTAATGCCTCTTGCCACAGGCTCAAAAGCACATCGCACGAATGTGGCTGGAGAAAAAGATGCTCTTTTGTCTCAGACCCTCCACTTGAGCTGCGTGTCTTCATCATGGGCCGTGATGTGTAATGTGAATGTCTCTTTACTAAGGGCAAATGCTAATTCACACCCCTCAGGCTTGCATTTAAACCGAGCCCCTTAATGCACACACACACACACACACACACACACTCTTGCATATGTGGTTTACGGGGACTCTCCATAGGCGTAATGGTTTTTATACTGTACAAACTGTATTTTCTGTCACCCTACACGTAAACCTACCCTTCAAAGAAAACTACTGGCAATTTTTTATTTAATAAAACACAATTTAGTATGTTTTTAAGCCTTTTGGTTTATGGGGACACAGGAAATGTCCTCATAAACCATGTTTACGTTGTAGTACCCATGTCATTATACACATTTGTGTCCTCATAAACATACACACACACACACACACAAACACAAACCACACACACAAAGCAATAAATACTTGTGTGCTTGTTATAGCAAGCTCCACTTGCAAATGAATTGTTTCACACAATTTCAGTCAGATCCAAAAAGTTGGGCGCATAGCCATCTAATGAATGTAGAGTTTCATTGCATTAGATAACAAAATATCAAAACCAAAAAGCATCTGGAAAATTACACTTTTGAACATTTTGGCATCCTTTTCATCAAAGTATCTTTATTAGATTTAGGCATGATGAAGTTAGGGTGTATATGTCACAGATATTTGATGGACATTTTGCCAATCGAAGTGTCTTAAAATTAGGATGTCCGGCAATTAAATGTTATTAATTCTAATTAATTATGGTGCTGGCGATTAATTATCCCTTAATTGCAAATCAATGGCTGTGAAAAATAACCACCAAAAGATGATTGAAGATATATTGTGTAAATGAGGAAAGATCAAGTAGACAATGTTACGAAATATAGCTAAGAAAGAAAGAAATATTTATTGATTCGAACATAAAATGTATTAATGTAATGAATCAAACATTAGGCGTTTAGGCTCAAAGGGGCCGTAAACGTACTAATAGAGACACATAAAAAGAAGATAATTTAGAAACATCATTTTAGTATTTTTGTTTGTTCATGCAAGGAAAGTCATGGTCCCCCCCGCCCCCCCCCCCCAAAACAGCTTTGTACAAACAGTCTCAAAAACCTCTTTTATGTTGGCAAAAAGAAAGACTAGAAGTCGATTCAGGTTTGAAACAAACTGAGGGTGAGTAAATGATGACAGAATTTATTTATTTATTTTTGGTGAACTATCCCTTTAATGTTTTGTTACTTTAAAGGGATAGTTCACCCACAAAATGAAACTTCTGTCATTAATTACTAACCCTCATGTGGTTTCAAACCAGTGAAGATTTGAATTCGCTTCATCTTCGGAACACACATTAAGATATTTGAGGGAATCGGAGAGCTGTCGACCCATGCCAATAGCAACAGCAAATGCCAACTGAAATGTTCCCCAGAGTCCAGAGATTCGTAGCGACAAGGAGACGGTAAAATTAATCAGGACATCGGGTTTCAACTGGTGTAATTTTACGAAGTTACGAGCAAATACGTTTTTGTTATGTTTGGCTATTCTCAAAATAGCGATACAGGATGATGCAGAGGTAGAACAATTTGTTGAATAAAGTTATTTTAGTTTTCTTTGAGCACAAAAAAAGTATTCTCGTAGCTTCGTAAATTTACGGTTGAACCACTGATGTCACAGGGACTATTTTAACGATCCTTTTCCGTTTATGGACTTGGGAACATTTCAGTTGTGTTTGCTGTCTATGGGAGGGTCAGAGAGCTGTCAGATTACATCAAAAATATCTTAATTTTTGTTCCGAAGATGAACAAAGAAGTTCTTATCGGTTGGAATGACATTAGGGTGAGTAATTAATGACATAATTTCCATTTTTGGGAGAACTATCCCTTTAATGTTTTTGAAAGAAACTAAAACTGCCACCAGGTAGGCTGCATAAATGTCTTTATGAGTTATTCATGCATTTGATTAGTTCAAACGGCTGATTCATTCAGGAATTAAGTAAATGTCTCTCTCTATCAATGGGCCTTTAAATCAATGGTTCACACGATTCTTTCAAAACGAGGATTCATTCAGAAACTAAAAACCGCTATGTTGCTCACAGACGCACAACAGTTCTGCAGGCTTTATAGGTAATATTTTCATTTGCAAAATGAGCAAAAGACACAACAATATTAACTTCTATACGAACTGCTGCATAAAATACATTTGCACTCTTGCTATTCGTGCATACAGCACTCGTGTGATATTGCTCCCGCTGCTTGTATGATATCGCTTATTGTGATATAAATATGAGACAAAAACTCTTACGGGCATTTGTTGCCCAATCTCTTGAATTTAGGGGCAGACTGTATTTATGAATTGTTGCCCTGCATCAGTTTGTCAACAGTCAACGGTTATGAAATGTAACATGATGTACAGGTCTGGGGGCGGGGCCAGTGAGTTAACTGAGTTAAAATATTTTAATTGCGTTATTTTTTCATAACTAATTAATTGAGTTAACGCGTTAAACTGACAGCCCTAGTCTAAATGCATTTTGTCTTTTATTTTAATAGTATATCTGTTTTTATAATGTAAACATATTGTGAATTTGCTTGTGTTCTTATGCTTGTTTTCTTAACATAAATGCCACTTGGTGATATATATATATATATATTAGTTTGACACACTCAAGTTTTCTTTTACATATCTGCACATGTATCGTACAAGCTTGCATACATTCATAAAGGTACTTATTTTCCACAAATGCTTTCTCATTCATACGAAGTGTCTGTTGTCTTAAATGAGCTGGATGTTGGTCATGCACATTTTGTGTGCAGTTCAGATCATTCTTCTCTCCCCACTTTCACCACTACATAAGTTGTCTGAACTTTGACCCCTTAACTGATGTTTTATGGTCTTTAAGTTGACATAAAAGTTCAAATTTGCTATTAACTTATGGCTACAGATCAGTTGTTCTCAGCAAAGTTTAGTGTGGAATGAATGGTGTTTTTTCATTTTCCTTTTCCTTTTTTCTAGTTCTTTCTATTCTTTTCTTTCTTGTTCGTTCTTTCATCTTCTATGTTTGATAACCTTTTGCCGGTTTGCTGTTCTAGAATGTCATACCCTTTTGCAGTAAAATGCTCTAAGGAGTCGATTTATCCCATATTAGATGTTTCAATGGATCTTCAAAAAGATTAAAATCAAGATTTACAACAAAGACCTTTAGAATTGCATTGCATTTCTTCTTTAAACAATAGTTTATATTTGTGTGGGTATATAATTTGTAATATATATATATGAGAATAATATATATAATTAGTATATATAGCTCATATATAAATATATATAGAATATTTATAGATATTATATATATATATATATAGTGTGTTAATGAATTTGTGAAATTAAGATACCATAAAATAATTGTACAGGTCAAGGTCAAAATTTTACGGTTATAATCAGTTTTGCAACGATTCAAGACCGTGACCGGTCCCAAAGGGCACACTCTAAGACCAGCCCCAGTAACTAAATGAAGCATTTAGACAGAGCTGAATGAAAGTGAATTTTTTATATTACCGGTATTCTCTCTTAGTTTCTTTTCTTTTTGCATAAGCTCCAAGTCCCACTATAGGAACAATTACATAACATATTTCGTTTAGAATAAAAAAGAATTATTAACAACAAAAAAAGTGTTTATAATAATTAATGGGGTTAATCTGATTGCTGTATGTATAGTGTTACTTATGCTCTTTTAGATGACAGCACCAGACATAAACTGCACTGTTTACTGCCCCGAGTCACCACAAACTGTCACAACTCCTCAAGAACTAAGGTTTATATTGAACTGTTTACGCCCTCACCCACATTATCCGTGGGATAGATGATTAAAACTGTATATGAAATTCGATGAAAGTCTCTCCATAAGGCAGTATCGTAGGCATTTACAGGAAGTAATGCTTCTGTCTTTCAGCAGAACTTTTATTTGAACCCAACGTTTTGACCAAGGAATGATAGTACTAGTGCGAGCAGAAGAAAAGCCCGCAAAGACTTTCCCGTCATGTTATAAGAAAAAAGAATAGGGTTCCTTTCAGTCGGTCACTCTCGACGTCACGTCGGATGACCGACGAAATTGGGATCTCGCTTAGAGGGACCAATCTACTTTGAGTGTAAACTAAACGAGCCAATGCACATTGGCATGCTATTATTGCATCCAGCTGCCGCTGATTACAGGGTGAGTATAAGTAGGCAGCAGATGCAGCGCATTTTAAGCTTTTCGCTTCGGAGCTGAGCGATCACATCGTTCCGCTCCTGACTACCCTACGGAGAGAAGAAGACTGAACGAGTTCAGCAAGCTCTGGGAGAGCTCTTCGTGTTGGCGGACGGCGATTCAGCGGTGGTGGTTTCCCGTGTCGAGTGGTTTGCACACATCAGGCTGCACTACCCCATGTTTGTGTTGCAGATGATCATCTCCCCTGTGCGCCTCAGCACGCTAAAAGAGCTTTTTCCCCTAAAAGAGCAATTTCGGGTGCATCTTTTTAAAGATGATGTTGCTTGGCAAACTTGACGTTACGTCTTTATAAAGACGATGTGGGTCTTGCTATAGACAACGTATCACCCGGGCGTTCTGGATGCGGTCGTTACCTGGCGCTGGGTGATGGTCACGATCGCTGCCTCTCGTGCCTGGGCATGAAGCACGCTGAGGTGGCTTTCGTGGATGGCTCATGCTCCCAGCATTGTCGGGGGGATACTCATGAGCAATCCTCGAGGTTGCGGCCGGACGCCGTCTGCATGGGGGAGGACGGTATGAGTGCCCGTGCCACTGCCTAGATCTGGGGTTCCCTCTGGTGGCGTCCTTTTTCTGGCGGTGGGCGGTCTGGTCTTACGGTCACGGTGAGGAATTCCCCTCCGGGGATGCCCAAGCCCGCCGGCACTTCGAAACCAGCGGAGCTCTCAAAAAGAGCAGGCTGGACCCTCCCGGGGGGTACCACCTGTTTCTTCCGAGGCTCCCCCCGACGATCGGATGTCGGTCGCAGCATCGGAGGATGAGCCAGACTGTCCTGGCAGCAGACGATTCGGGCTGCGCTGTCTCCCGGGACAGTAGCATGACTGAACAGAGATCCGAAGAATTAGGCTATGCTTTCCCCGTGTGTCCGCCCGGAGGTTGATGGGGGACTTCGGATTGTGATGACGTTTCACCGTGCATGAGCCTCAAGGTAGGCACACAAGTTGGTTCTTCGGGGTGGTTCGCGCTGGTTCTCAGTGCCCCGCCTCTGTGCCTTTCTTCCCGGAGGTGCATGAGGAGCTCAACAGGTCATGGACGGCACCTTTTTACTGCCGGAAACTGATTTGCTGGATCCTCCTCCCTCACCACCCTCGATGGTGGGGCAGCTAGGGGGTTACAAGGGTCCCCCCGGTGGAGCGGCCGGTTGCGATGCAGCTGTGTCCTAATACCGCCTCCAACCGGCAGGGAGAACCGTCCCTCCCCTCCCGGGTCTGTAGGTACTCGACTGGCCAGCGATGCCTACACGACCTGTGGAGAAGCTGCCTCCGCCTTACACGCTACGGCGTGATTGCAAATGCACCAGGCCAAGGCACTGAGGGACTTGCACGAGGGTGGTCACGACCCGAAAGTTCGCAGAGAACTCCGCACCGCGGCGGACCTCGCGCCACGAGCGACGAAGGTTACGGCGCGGTCTCTGGGTCGTGCGATGTCCACTATGGTGGTCCGGGAGCGCCATTTCTGGCTGGCTGACATGCGCGAGATGGACAAGACACGATTCTTGAACGCCCCCGTGTCCCAGGCCGGCCTGTCGGCGACACGGTGGAGAACTTGCCCAGCGGTTCTCCGCTGACCAAAGCAGACTGAGGCCATCAGGTACATCCTGCCCCGGCGTGCAGCTGCTGCCGTCGCCGAGGGCGGCCCCCCTGCCACCGCCAAAACAAGAGCAGCGCTCCTGCGGCCTCCAGCAAAGCTGTGCCGTGGAGCCGGTCGCAGGGCAGCCGCCCCGCCCGTCCAGGCCCCCGCCAAACCTGGTGGCAAGCGAGAGAGCAAGAGGCCCGGAGATGGGCGACCCAGAGGTGGAGGGACGTGCTCTTCAGGAAATGGTAAGCACACCACTCCCTCCCCCGGAGGAGGGCCGGGTGGAGAATCTTTTCATCTTTTACCCAAACTCTTGACAAAGAGCAATTCCTCTATTTCTGGGTCCCCAGAGGGGACGGGGGGTTGTGGACGGTCTTGTGCGTATCACACTCACCCTCCTCTCTGGCCAGTGAGCAGCAGTGGGCGGATCGAGAGGACGAACCAACGGACTACCCACGAACCCTCTGCTCAAACGCAGGTCAGTGCTGCACACACCCAGACCCCGCCTCGGGAGGGATAAAGAGAATGCGCTGGAGTGATAAGCCTAAGTTGTTGGTAACGTGCATCCGACTCTGAGCGCCGGGATGCGGGTCCCTGCATTTTTACGCGCTGCCCACTGCGGGTATGCCGTAGTTATGTTGATTGCCACTAGCGCACGGTTGTCTGGGAGCCTGTGCTGAGGACTCCCCCCAGCCGTCTCGATGGTCCTTCGAGCTGTCTCAGCTCGATATGCGAGTCTAGTAGCACCCGGGCGTCCACACCCAGTTCAGTGGCATCCGATTCACAACAGTGAAGGGGGCAGATGGTGGGGGCTGTCGTTTGCGGGACGGAGGTCGCAGTAAATACTGCGCGGAGAAGTATGCGATAGAGCCAGTCCCTCCAGCCGATATGAAAACGGGGTTTTACAGCTCCTACTTCATTGCAACCAAGAAAGGCGGTGGGTTACGACCAATCTTGGACCTGCGTGTTTGGAACCGGGCCCTTCACCGGTTACCGTACAAGATGTTGACGCAGGAACGCAAATTTCTTTGGGTGCGTCCGTCCCTGAGATTGGTTTGCAGCGATTGACCTGAAGGAAGAGTACTTCATGTGTCGACCCTTCCGCCCCACAGACCATTGCTGTGGTTCGCGTACGAAGGACGAGCATATCAGTACGAGGTCATGCCCTCCGGGCTGTCCCTGTTGCCCCATGTTTTCACGTAAGTTGCGGAGGTACCCTTGTTCCCTTGAGAGAACAGAGCATTCGCAGTCTCAACTACCTCGACGAAGCAGTCTCAGGATCAGTTGTGCGAACACAGGGATTTGGTGCTCTCACACCTCAGCCTGTTGGGCCTTCGGGTCAACTGGGAAAAGAGCAAACTCTCCCCGATGCAGAGGATCTCTTTTCCCGGTATGGAGGGGACTCGGTAAGCGCAGGATGGCGGTCCCACTGAAACAGTTTCAGAGGCTCATGGGCCATATGGCAGCTACGGCGGCAGTCACACCACTGGGGCTACTCCATATGAGACCGCTGCAGCACTGGATCCATGGCCGAGTCCCGAGGTGGGCGTGGGCAACGCGGCACCTTCCGGGTCCAAGTTACACCGGCCTGCCGCCAAACCTTCACCCCGTGGTCAGACCTTGCGTTCCTCCGGGCAGGAGTGCCCCTGGAGCAGGTCTCCAGGCATTCTGTGGTTTGCACGGATGCCTCAACCACCGGCTGGGGGGCCACATACAACAGGCACGCAGTGTCGGGGGTATGGACGGGCCCCAACTGCACTGGCGGCTAGATGTTGCTGGCAATGCACCTGCCCGTGGGGTACGCCCCTCTCAAAAGGGTGCTTACGAGGCAAGCACGTACTGGTCCGTATGGACAACACGGCGACCGCTGCGTACATTAACCGACAAGGTGGTTTGCGCTCCCGTCGCTTATCGCAACTCGCCCGCCACCTTCTCCTCTGGAGTCAGAAGCATCTGAGGTCGCTTCGTGCTCTTCACATTCCTGGGCTGCTCAACCGGGCAGCCGACAGAGCTGTCCCGAGCTGCGCTCCCGGGAGAATAGTGACTCCATCCCCAGACGGTCCAGCTGGTTTGGGGACGTTTCGGAGCCGCTCAGGTAGACCGGTTTGCCTCTACAGAAACCTCTCACTGCCAGTTGTTCTTAGCCCTGACCGAGGGAACACTCGGCACGGACGCACTGGCACACAGCCAGTCTTTGTCTGTCACGGAAGCCGGCAGAAGGGGAATGCCATCTCTAACCAGAGGATGGCCCACTGGATAGTGGAAGCCATCACCCTGGCTTATCAGGCACAGGGTGTGCCCTGCCCACTCAGGTTGCAAGCTCACTCAACTAGAGGTGTTGCATCCTCCTGGGCGCTGGCTCGTGGCGCCTCGCTGACAGATATCTGTAGGGCTGCGGGCTGGGCGACCCCTAACACATTCGCTAGATTCTATAGCATTCGTGTGGAGCCTGTATCCTTGTTCCGCACCGCAAACGGGTTTAGATAGAAGCCGAGAGGCCCCGCTTTTTCGAGTCGGCTTGCAAAACCACTCAAGAGCGTTCATATAGTCGACCCTGGAGTTCCCTCCGTCCCTCGGGCAGCCAGACGTGGTGGGCTGATCCGGCGGCAGGGCTTCACTCGGCTGACTCCTCTTTTGGAACCGGTAGAGGGCTGGGTTCCATATGTAGAGGCCTAAGTGGTTCTCATATGTGTAAAGTCCACGGTGTAGCCTTGAGCCTGTGTTTCCCCGGCAGACTTCTGCCATTTCCAAGAGGGTTACAGTCGCCTGTAATCTTCCATATGCATCTAAATGGATGTTCATATTTGTAAGTGCTTCCGAAACCTCCTTCGGTAAGGTTGGAGCTTCCGTAACGTCCCGTTTCCAAGTAGAATGGGTACGTTTTCCTAGTGTTATCCAGTTTTACTCATTGGGTAGTGCCATAGCAGAAGTAGCTGGTCCTCTTGTGAAGAAGCCCTGGACTACGCCAAAAAATAGGGGCGCAGGTACAGGACACTGGAAGGGGCAGTAGCTAAGGCCCTTTGGTAGGATCCCAATTTTGTCGGTCATCCGACGTGACGTCGAGAGTGACCGACTGAAAGGGAACATCTTGGTTACGTATGGTAACCCTCGTTCCCTGAAGGAAGGAACGGAGACATCACGTCCCGTTGCCACAGCTCTGTACCCACCGCCTGCAGGAAGGCCCCCACCCACCCCCCCCCCCCCCACCCTGGGTCACCGGCTCGGCTCATGCAGCAGAAAACCGAATATGCGTGCATTAGCGGCCATACTTATACATCACGCTGTGATCACACAAGCAGCAGCGGACAGCAATAATCGCATGCCATAATCGTGACATTGGATCTGCAGTTGAGTTTACATCCGAAGTAGATTGGTCCACTATAGACGAGTGATCCCAATTTCGGTCGGTCATGCAACGTGAGATCTCCGTTCACGTCCTTCAGGGACGAGGTTTCTACCAATACGTACCTGAGAAGTTTTATATGCCTGACCTGAAACTTTGGTAGGGTCTAGATGACACGGCTGTTCTACAGAAATAAAACACTGTAGAGGACTAATTTTTATGATGTTGGCACCTTTAACTAAGAATAGTTTATGACCTAACACACACGCATTATGAAAGGGGATCAGTTTAGCCTATCCTCAATTAAATTTTTTCCACACCTTTGGCTTCATTCAGGAGCAAAAAAATAAAAAGAGAATGTTATTAAAAAACATGGAGCTATATTTGCAGCTTGGACATGTTCGGCATGATGCCTCCGCGATCAATTTTTAATCTATATATCCATTAAAAATCCAGGATTAGTTCCTTTATCTGGTCAAGGGACACACTCAAAACACTCAATACCTTGTAGTACAATACTGTCCCTAGTTTACAGAAGGGAATTTTGGTTCACGTGTGTACAGTATGTGTCCGTGGTGTGACCCATTTGTAACTACGCAACTACTTTGTTACACATGTGTAATAAGCATGAGCTTGTAATTTTCCTGAGACCTGTGACCTGTGTTTTGGACAGCAGGCTTAAAGGATCTAGTTCACCCAAAAATGAAAATTGCCAACATTTACTGACCCTTCAGCCATTTGTTAGGCCGGTATAATGATTCCTTGCTCAGATGAATCACCAATCGGGAGCGCCGCGCTATATAAAAAATTGTCTTTGATCTTTCAAGCTGTTTAATGGCAGTCAGCGGGTGTTGCAGTTCATCAGTCCAAAAGACGTGAAATAAGTGCATGCATCCATAATACAAAATAGTGTCTCACACGGCTGTGGGGGGTGAACAAAGGCCTCCTGTAGGGAATCGATGTGTTTTTGTAAGAAAAATAACCATATTCAAAACGTAATAATCACTTTAAACTAGCTTGCGCCAGCAGTTGTACACAGAAGCAGTTCCGGGAGCATGACGTATGAAGTCAGCGTTGCGCATGCGCCAGTGAGTCTCATGAAAACCAACGTTTGTTAATAGGAGCAAAGGAAGCAAAGTTTCCTTACTTTAGCAAAGGAAAACCAGTCTCCTCTTGGCTTATATCGAAATCCTCTGACATTTTTTCTTTACAAATCCTCGTTTTGTACTGCTAATTCGTGACCGTTGTTTTCTTTTGATCTCTCCCCTGCGCTTCCGTTGCTTCTGAGCGGTTCACAATTAGACTTAAGGCCCCGTTCACACCCAAGACGATATAACTATAAAGATAACAATATTAGCATCCACACCAGCAAACGGATTCTGATTGGCTTGTCAATTTTTTATCGTACATCAGCTGGAAAAAAATTGTTTTGAAAGTGATTGTTTTGAGAGTATCATCCTTGGTGTGAACAGGCCTTTAGGCTCCATATTCTGAATGTCATCAGCGCGTTCCAGCGAGAATGAAAGGCGTTATTATTGTAATATTATGTGCTTTGTACTGTAATATTTTCGCTCTGGTAAGAAAATTAGGAATTCTGACAGCGTTGCATTCAATCCTACATCAACGCCATCTCTCATCTTGTCGCTGGTCAGCCTCTGGTCTGCCTAACTGCGTTTTCATGTGTTTTGTAGGAGGCGTGGCTTTGCAGAGTGATTATGCAGGGAGGGTGGGATCTTGCTTAGGGATGGGCGATACCACTCATTTTGTTTTCGATCTGATACGATACTTTTAAAGGCCAGTATCGACAATTTCGATACCGATACGATACTTCTACGATGCACTTTTAAATTAAGAAATGTATTAAATTATTAAATTACTAAGAGTAAAATGGATGATACCCACTTAACTTTATATTTGAAACACATTTTAACATTTGAATACGCTTTAATTGCAACTTATTAGGTTATATTTTTGTTTGCGCATGGTTAAAAATTTTTTCTGTAGTGGTAACCATGGAACTCCACAAATACTATAGTTGAACTAAGGTCACTTTAGTAAAACCATAGTTCATTTTCATAAGGGACTGCCAGTGAAAGGCTGTTGCATGCATAAAATGCAACCTTTTTATTCTGACTGTATGATTTATATTAACATTACAGAATAAAGTGATCAATATGGACTTTTAACGTTCAGTTTAAATAAATGTAATTGCACAAACTATATAGGCTACAATTTCAATTTGTTTATTGTGAAATAACTCAAACATATATGTTTTATTTTTCCTGTTCTCTGATGAACATTGCTCTGGGCTGCCTTTCCCAAAAGCATCAATGGTTTCTTATGATACTTTTGGTAAATGCAGCCCTGTTTGAATGCACTGTCAGAAGTGAGTGAACGCTCACTGTGATTGATTGGTTCTGTCTTGCACGCGTGTTCAAAACTTGCTGGCTATTGCTAGCTTTTCCGAAATAGCTTACCTTTAAGTACTGTATTCATGTAAATGTACTTCGTTACTGTCCACCTCAAGGTCCAGAGCTGGTTCTTTTGTTGTCCAGAACATCATCTGAACCGATAATATAATTCAAATTAAAGCAAAGGTTGTTCATGACTTTTTTTTTTTCCTTTTAAGTTTTTAAAGTTGGTGTGGAATTGATTAACTTTGGAATGTTGTTCCAGGATCAACAAAGATGTTGATCCAGGAACATGTTGTACTTGGTGAAATCACGCTCACCAACTTGCCATAGAGCTGTAGAAATATTAATTATTCTCCAGTCACTTCAATCAGTGATGTACCTTTAATGTATGTGGGGATTGTATCTTCTTTATAAAACTTTTTTTCACAGAAACCATTTAAAAAATAGCTATTAAAAGAAGAATATAGCGCTTGCCCTGCTCATCTGTGAATACAATGAATACCAAGTCATGTAAATGAATGAAGGGTTAGAAAGATGCTATTCATTTTTGCTTGATCACCTTTTTATATATATCAAGAGATAAAATAGAAATGATAACAATAGTGCTAACATGTCACTGTTGTATATATAAACCAAATTATAGTCCTGTGTATGGACCTGTTTCAGTTATTCTTATTGATTTTAAATAACAGCTCTGCAGTTTAACAGATTCAAATTATGAAATGAAAAGTACCTGAGGCACTTCCAAGAAATGGATGTTAATCTTTGATTGGACAGATCCCATGCTTGTTATGAGCAGGTCATAGGCATGTATAAACAATTTTAATTTGTGTTTGAATGGATATCTAATGTATGCATGCACACACACATGTGCTTTGTGCAAATGTGCAAAAGACACAAAAAAATGGTTATGTAAATGATGATTAAAATTTTTTTTTACATTTAATTGATTTATTCATATGCCCTTTTTTAACGGTTGTTAGCATTTATATTTTTCTAAGCTTTTTTGCATTTTTGTGCAGAGGTATGAATCTAAAATGATCTACTAAAACATTTCGAGAAGTGGTTGCTTGAGGATTATTGTTTTCATAACATAATGTATATCCAACAGCTCTTTAGCTATATGCAGAAAACAGAACACGCTGCCTCTAATCCAGTGGTTCAACTGGATATGAATTGTACATCTGTGAGTTTGTTTGTGCGCACTTACATACGTGTGCACAATATTTCAGCTTTAAAAAAATGCAATTACCAAAGGCCCATTAGGCAACAAAGTTCTCTTTCCTTTCTTTCCCCCTTCAACATTTCAGAGATAACTCCAACTTAAACTGTCTTGTTTTTAGACTAACAGTGGCAGTGATTGTATGCCGGATGCTGAGAACAAACAATGTTTTATGCAGGATGAGTGGAACTAAAGATGAAACGTTAGTTAGCCGTAAGCCAATTTCAGTTTAGACATTAGTAACCCATCGTTTCAATGGGACTATTGTGGAAATGGACTAGTGACGTCAAATGAACTCTATAAAGGCATAAATTCATAGTTTTGGTAAAAAAACAATATGAGAACAGCAATCCCCTCCCAGCCCCTTAAATACATCTTCAGTCTTTTCTTTGGCATTGATATCTTCAACTTGCCAAGAAGACCGGTCAATTTTTGCACATCATAAACTGAATCCACAAAGGGAATATTTTTTAAGCTAACAAATAGTCTTGTTTAACATGTTGGAGATGCTAGAGTACAGTAACTACCAGGTGAGATGATACTTTTTATTGATCTAAAACAGAAATAGTTTAACATTTTGCGGCATTGATTACATTTGTTTATCGACTGTTTTTTCTAATCAGTGTTTCCTTAAATTTCCTTTCTCAGACTCATAGACAAGCCTGTGTGTTTTGTCTTTTTTAGCATGCTTGCAATATTTATACACAGAGCAATTATAAAGTTATTTAATGTATCAAATATGAGCTTCTTTTCTATAAAAAAAGAATTTTCTTTGCAGAATAGAAATTAATCATATGCACAGATAACATACAGTATTAGTAAGTATCTGAATGTCTGTCTGACCATATTGGCATCACCTCTCTGTTTGTAACTCAGGTGCAAACCCACCTGGAGAGCCCCTCCAAGTACCACATCCAGCAGACCCAGAGGCAGCAGGTGAAGCATTACCTGTCCAGTGCACTGGGAGCCAAGCTAAGCCCACAGAGCACGGCATGACCCCTGGACCAGGAGCCAGTGCTCCTAATAGCCCTATGGCCCTTCTCACCCTCAACTGTGAGAAAGAGGTAGATGCAAAAGCTGGCATCACCAGTTATGTCAATCAGACTTTCAGATAATACATTTTGCCAAATTATAGTGTCAAAATATGGTGAATACAGTGACAGGATTCCAACGCAGCTTAGTTTTCCTAAAATGTGTGTGAATAATGTCCATAGATAAATAAGGAAAAGGGAAAACAAGAATGTCTCTCCATATGATTTGTATTTTACCAAAGCACAAACCTTTGGATATTTTTCTTATTACAAATATTTTTATAAACACTACCTTTCAAAACTTTCAAAGGTTTCCTAAGCTCACAAAGGCTACAGATGTTTTTTCAGGTAATCTATAAAGAGGTACAAACAGTTCAATGAAATATATTACATGTTTAAAGGGGTCATATGATGCTGCTAAAAAGAACATTATTTGGTGTAATGAAATGTGTTTATGCGATTTAACCCTTTGACGCGTACGATCACACCGGTGTGATCAGTCTTGGCTGGTCCCTGAAGCGTACGATCACACCGGTGTGATTAGAACTTTCAGTGCGTCATGTCATCAACTGCTGAATTTAAATCTGCTTTGGCTGGCGCTGAGCCAGATCGGACCGGTGAGTGCTTGTCATATTATCACAAATATTTATTGTTTTCAACCATATAATACTTATTTTAGTGTTGTGGTGGTTCAGACATTTAAATACACATAAGTACTAGCAAAACCATACATTTACAGTTTGTAAAATGCACGCTGATGTCTATGGAAACGGCAATAATGATCCTTACAAATATAATCTGTCGACATGCTTTATTGATTTCATATACAGATTGTGTAGGTAACTACAAAGTTTACTCTGCTCTTCTTCCAGTTTACCGGAGATCTACTTTAACGTGTTTCGGGAGGAGATAATGCATTTTCGTGTTGTAAATCCCACAGTTCGGATGCAACGCGAACTAACTTGGCGGCGCCCATCACCCGGTATAGATAAACTAACACGGTCAATATAAAAGTGTTTAAACTACCAAACAGATTTACTTGCACATATTTCAGAATCAGAGTATCAGATATTTCATAATATAGTGAGTATGTTTGTGAATATTTTGAATAAAACAGGAAAAATTTAATAAAAGCGATCCATGTGTCATACAGCTGTATTGTGGCTGCATTGTGTCACATGACAAGTATGACGCGTCGCCATGGAAACAATAATGCATTTTAAAATAATGGTCGCCTAAAAAAAACTCACGCTGGGGGCTCAGCTATAATATTTTAAACTCACGAGTAAAGCGAAAGTGCTAAGGTTAAAAAACCATTATTTTCCACATACTGTACATTATTTTTTCTCCTCTATGCCCCGCCTTTCTGAAGTGCGTTGATTTTTACAAAGCTCATCGGGCTGAAAAAGAATGGTGTGCTCTGATTGGCCAGCTATCCAATGCGTTGTGATGGGCCGAATACCTCAATTGTGTGACGGAAATGTTACGCACCTTACCATATTGTGATGCTGTGTCCCTGCCGGAGCGACGAGACAAAAACATTAAAACCGCTTTCACAACGAGGCAATCTGTTGCTCCAGTGGGGACATAAGTTAACTGATTAAAAACACTATAACTGTCTTTGTACGTGTTTGCGTTGCATTGCAATCAATGCCGTGCGGTAACCCAAAAATAAAACTCTGTCTGCATTTGTGATCAAATAAATTACAAACAACAAGTGCTACTCTAAACTGATCAAAACTCACATTTGAATCATCAGTAGCAAATCCTCTAAATGAAAATGTACTTACGTGAGTCAGAACAGCCGACATTTTAGTCTAGCGTTTACTATCCCCGGATCATTTTAGAATGATAGAGTAAACAGTCTTCCATAAAATGTGCTGCACATCTGAATATTTGATTTGAAGTGTTCTGGATCAGTGTTGTAAATACATTTTAACCACTGATTTCTAGTCGTGTCTATTTTTGGAAGGCCAAACCAAGTAGTTTTCGCTTTCACATTGAAACACAGCGCCAGCGTGAGGGTAAAGCCCCTGCTTAGCGTGCGCTGAGGCTGGGATAGAGTGAGCTGAGGCGGCAGGGTCGAGAATGGCACGCCCGGCGGATCCGACGAATGAGCGGCAACCACATGTGATGACCCCGGGCTGGACTCCCGCTTCGTCCACGGTGAAAATAATATATTTCCCTCGCGACCAGCACTGATCAGCTCTAGGCATGACGAAGCGGTTTGTCCTCTTTTGGAAGACCAAACAAGTAGTTTCGCTTTCACACGAAACACACAGCGCCTCCACGACATGGCTGCAGCGTCCAAAACTACAGCGTGAATAAAAGTTACGCCTTCTCTCTTTGCGTGAACATTTGGGCGGCGTTTTGCAAATATTTCCACATAGTGAGGCAGATATGTGGGGCGTGTTAGAACGTCCGTTTTAGGTAGGTGTGTTTGACTCTTAACTTTTATAAAGAATATTGGATTTGAGACTTTAGTCAGATCTTCTTTATGCACCAAGAGCTTGTAACACGCCAAAGAGAAAGGAAAAATTGAAATCGCATCATATGACCCTTTTAAAATGCTTTTTTTATTTTATTTTAAAATTAATTTATTCCTGTGATTGTGAAAATACTGATTTTCAGCTCCATATACTCACGTCTTCAGTGTCAAATGATCCTTCAGGAATCATTCTAATATGCTAATTAGGTGCTCAAGAAACATTTCTTATAATTATCAATGTTGAAAACAGTTGTGCTGTTCAATATTTTTGTGGAAACCTTGATTAAAAAAAAATTCAGGATTCTTTAATGAATGAAGTAAAAAAAAAAAACAGTATTTGCAATTAAAAATCTTTTGTAACATTATAAATGCCCTTACTGTCACTTGTTGAATAAAAGCATTATTTTCTTTAAAATCTTACCCAGACCAAATCAAGGATGAAAATTGTTATGAGTATTAAGTAACTTCATGCTGAGCCCTATTAGATGTCAAAAAAGCAAGTTATGTGAGTTGCACAACTGAAAATTTCTCACTATTTCTTCAAAGAGTTCCTGCCTTTGTCTGTGAGAGATTGATGATGCCGTAGTATAGCCTTTGATCTAAAGTACATCAGTGCTGTAAGGATTTCCAGGAAAGTAAAAGGTGTCAGCTGAGAAAAAAGCATAGAAGTTCTAAGAAATTATTCATGTATGTGGTGTATTGTCATCTTTCATTGTTTTAATAGTCAATTATCTTATTGGTTTAGCATTTCTTATTAGCCAGGTTATGACTTCATTACTAACATAAAGCACTAATTAGAAGGTGATGTCAACACATTATGCTCTTGTTTTATATTATATTTGAATTGTTACAGATGGACGATGTAATTGAAGACATCATAAGTTTGGAATCAAGCTACAATGATGACATTCTAGGATTCATGGATGCAGGACTTCAAATGACTAATACGGTAAAGGGCCTAATAAATGATCAGGATTGTAGTATCATGCATGTTTGTTATGTTTAAGATTCATATAAGCACCTAAACAGTCAACACATGCATTGAAATCTTTGTGGTTATGGTGTATCATTTTTCAGATTCCAGTTTCTGCAAACCTGTTGGACATGTACAACAATCATGCTCTTGCAGCTGGGGTTACCATTAACAACTCCTGCCCATCTAACCTACCGGCCATCAAAAGGGAATTATCTGGTAAAATTACATTATCTTACCTATAATTAATGTTTATAACAACTTTTGGTTACCATGCCAAAACCCACCATTCTTAGGAATAGTAAAATGATCCATATTGTGTGCAGTTCCGAATGCACAATATCAATGTCAGATATATTGTATTAAATAGTTACCCCAGCACCTGGCATGATGCACATGATGGACAAGCCTGGATCATGTGGCAAGTTTGACACTTATCAAAGGCCTGAAGGCTTTCCAGTAGGTATGTGTCCCTTTCCTCGGCCTCTGAAGGCTCTAAGCATGAATAAAGAGATTTTTTGCCATGAGACTGTACATTTATATCTAGAACATATTGTTTAATTGCCTAATGTGTGTCAAGAAGTTTTACATTCGAAATTACATTTACATACATAGTAATTAAAGAAAAAATATTTTCAAGCTGTTGGCAATGCACAAATGCACAGTTGGCATGTGTAACAATTGCCTGTGTATTTGATAAAGACAGTAATTGCACACAATTTGGACACTGATGGTTTACCACTCCCACACACACACACACACACACACACACACACACACACACACACACATCACACCACATGTGTGTATTCCCAGTTTTAACTTTTTAGTTTTTAAATAATGATATTTTTACATTTAATTTACTTTTCTCACACAGCAACACATTTGAATACATTGACGCACTAGGGATGAAACGGTGAACTCTGTAATAGAAAGTTTAGTAATTAAGAAGAAAGTCATTTCAGTTAAGCATACTCTGCATTTCATAAATAGAGGTAACCTTGGCAAAGAGAGACCAAAGAAAGACAACCACAACGCAGTGAGTGATCATTACTTTGTATACATTTTTTTTTGGCATATTTTAAGTGCTAATTATAATATAACAGAATAGAATATAAAATTAATAATAATAATGTCTAATCTTTATTGGCTTTTCCATCCATGCAGTTGAAAGGAGGCGGCGTTTTAATATAAATGATAGAATTAAGGAGCTGGGGGCATTAATTCCCAGGTCAAATGATCCGTAAGTCTAAAAAATTTATATTGAAATAAAAATAAACATTGGTTTACAATTACATACTGTATTTATATATTCAGCCAATTCTATACCAATATGTATAAATTTAGTAGTTACAGCGTGACCGTCTGGATCTCGTTTTTGCAGAGACATGAGGTGGAATAAGGGCACCATCCTGAAAGCTTCAGTGGATTATATTAAGAAACTGCAGAAAGAGCAGCAAAAAGCAAAAGAGCTGGAAAACAGACAAAAGAGACTAGAACATGCAAACAGACATCTCCTGCTTCGTATTCAGGTAAACCTAATAATAAACCAAAGCTCACAACACATACTGTGATTGGTTAAAAGCTCCAGGCAATATGATCAGTTATGTGGAGAAGTATGTTTCGACATGCCCTTTGACGAAATGCTTTTTTATTAGATGGCAAGCGTAACATTGCTTTGAAAGCTTATAAAGTATGCTCAGTGCTTCAGCTGCATGAAATTCGAAAGTTACACTGAAGTAATTGATTAAGGGGAATTTCCCTCATTTTGACACATGGCATTTGGTTCACAATACCCCTACTGTTCACACACACAACTTTTCATGCACACATGCATTTTTTTTAGTAATCTACTGCTTCATTTTATGCTAAAGTGTGTATTTGTCATTTCTGGTTTGCATCCAGGAGCTTGAGATGCAAGCCCGTGCTCATGGACTCGCCGTTGTAGCCTCTCCAAGCCTTTATTCCACTGACCTGGTGGCTCGAGCCATCAAACAAGAGCCTGGTATGGGGGACTGCACATCCGATTTGTACCCACACCTCCCCAGTCCTGACCTGTCCCGTACCACCACTCTGGACCTCAACAACGGCACCATCAGCTACAACGACAGCCCCACGGAGGAAGGGGAACCGGGGGTCTACGACAGCACCAACAAGGCCTCCACCAAGCTGGAGGACATGTTCATGGACAACACCCTGTCTCCAGTGGGCAGCAGTGACCCCCTGCTCTCCTCTGCTTCCCCCATCCCATCCAACAGCAGCAGCAGCAGCAGCAGCAGTATGGATGAACATGAAAATGGCTGTTAGCATTGTGAACAAACTTTTGATGAACCAAAGTTAGACGATTAGATATTTCTTTGTAAAATGACGTTACCTGAGAGTACCCATGCTACATTCAGCTGGTTTCCTTTCAATCCAGATTATGTGTAACATGAAGATCACAATTACGTACAGTACTTTTCTTGTATTTTAGAATATTTAAAATATTTAGTGTATATATATAATATATATATATAGAATTGTTCATTTATCATGTGGAGTTTACTAGTTAAGAGTCACTGATTTTAACAATTTGTTGATTTATGAAGGATTTCTCTAGAACAATATGAAAACTAGCTAGAATAAAAACTGCTAAAGTGTGATTTCTGGAGTTGGCTTGATATTGTCCACAAATGCAACTTAACTTCTTTGGGTGTAGGATTTCCAGGGGTGGAGTAACCAGTAACATATGTCTAGGCGTGCACAATTCAATTCACTTCTACAACTGTTAATTAACACTAAGAGCAACGTCAAAAACATGTCCAGTCTTTAGCTATAACTCACTGAAATATTTTCTTATAAGAGGTTGTTCATTTACGGAATGAAGTTTGTTCGTCATATCACCATGAGAAAGCTGTTGGGAATCTGTCTTGCAACATAAATTGGTGAATAAAAGCAGAAGATTGACTAATGTTACTATATGATATATATTAAATGGAATAGAAGAGAGAATAGATTTGAGCAATGTATGTTGATCAATACTAAAAGGAATTTTTTTTTGAACTTTTTTTTTTACATTAATCTTGATTTATCAGTACAGTATGTACTTTTGCACAGCATGGTAGATATTATTCTCCAGGCAGTGTTTTTAATCAAAAATCAAGTCAAAATCGTGATTGATAAAAACAAATTTTTATCACAAATATATGGGGTATCCATAATGATGAATGATTTGCTACTGAAAAGCTAAAGTACAAATCTCTTACAAGTCTCTTCTATATTTTTGTCTCTTCTACAGTATGTTATACTTGTTATCAGTTCTGTCTACTGCAATTTTTTAAAGGTCAATACGGTCTCAAAAATGTTTTATTAATGCAACAAATCATTGAAGAAGAGAGGAGTGAAAATTTACATCAGATTATCTGATTCAAATCTAGTAGTATTCTTGCACCAATATCCAGTATTCTTGTGTTTGTTTTTAAGACTTATGAATACATAAAAACAAGAGAACATTAATTGAATACCAGACAAATGGTGCCATGTTTTCTGCACATATCTGTGGTATTTGTGATGGTGTTCACAAAACTGAAGCTATTGTTGCTCTGAAACATAATAGGCTACATCTTTCTCATCATAATGGAGACTTGCTAATAAGATAATTGTTTATTATAAACTTGCATGCAATACATCAAACACATCAGACAGACTTTTTTTTTTAAATTTTTAATAAATGATTTCATTATTAACCGAAATGTTCCTTTGTCCAATATGAAATGGTGGGAAAGAAACCCTTAAACACAACTAAAGAAAGATCTTCACATATCAAGTCAGCCTTCTTCCATTCACGGCCATTTACAAAAATGGCAATTATAGTAATGAGAAGCAATTGTTTTAAATGTAAAACATTTAAATGCCCATAATGTATACAAAATAAAAAGGAAACAGAAGCTGTCATAGAATAATACATGTGTATAAATTGTTAAAGCTAAGAGGATCCCTTGTATGTAAACATTGGCTGAGGTCTCATTGAAGTGAACCAGTTCTGAGTTCATCGCACCACTTCTCATAAGCCTGGAACAGAGTGCCTTCATCAGTGTCGTTGAAGATTTCTAAGTGAGGAATGAGAAAAAATATATATACTTTTTCTAAATCATGTGACTAACACTTTACACGATATGTTAAAAATCCCTTTTGGGTGCTTTAAAATCTCTTCTTTTTAATAACCTTAAGTCATGAAATTCATACTTGTAAGATATGCTTGTACTTGCATTATAATATGTGTGTGTATATGTATATACAGTGGGTACGGAAAGTATTCCGACCCCCTTAAATTTTTCACTCTTTGCTATATTACAGCCATTTGCTAAAATAATTTAAGTAAAAAAAAATTCCTCATTAATGTACACACAGCACACAATATTGACAGAAAACACAGAATTGTTGACATTTTTGCAGGTTTATTAAAAAAGAAAAACTTAAATATTACATGGTCCTAAGTATTCAGACCCTTGCTCAGTATTTAGTATAAGCACCCTTTTGATCTAATACCGCCATGAGTCTGTTTTGGGGAAAGATGCAACAAGTTTTTCACACCTGGATTTAGAGATCCTCTACCATTCCTCCTTACAGATCCTCTCCAGTTCTGTCAGGTTGGATGGTAAACGTTGGTGGACAGCCATTTTTAGGTCTCTCCAGAGATGGTCAGTTGGGTTTATGTCAGGGCTCTGGCTGGGCCATTCAATAACAGTCACAGAGTTGTTGTGAAGCCCCTCCTTCATTATTTTAGCTGTGTGCTAAGGGTCATTGTCTTGTTGGAATGTAAACCTTCGGCCCCATTCTGAGGTCCTGAGCACTCTGGAGAAGGTTTTTTCGTCCAGGATATCCCTGTACTTTGGCCGCATTCATCTTTCCCTCGATTGCAACCAGTTGTCCCTGCAGCTGAAAAACACCCCCCCCGCATGATGCTGCCACCACCATGCTTCACTGTTGGGACTGTATTTGGACAGGTAATGAGCAGTGCCTGGCTTTCTCCACACATACCGCTTAGAATTAAGGCAAAAAAGTTCTATCTTGGCTTCATCAGACCAGAGAATCTTATTTCTCGCCATCTTGGAGTCCTTCAAGTGTTTTTTCATGTGTCTTGCACTAAGGAGAGGCTTCCGTCGGGCCACTCTGCTATTAAAGCCCCGACTGGTGGAGGGCTGCGTTGATGGTTGACTTTCTACAACTTTCTCCCCTCTCCCGACTGCATCTCTGGAGCTCAGCCAAAGTGATTTTTGGGTTCTTTTTTACCTCTCTCACCAAGGTTCTTCTTCCCCGATAGCTCAGTTTGGCCGGGCGGCCAGCTCTAGGAAGGGGTCTGGTCATCCCAAACGTCTTCCATTTATGGAATGGAGGCCACTGTGCTCTTGGGAACGTTAAGTGCAGCATAAATTTTTTTTGTAACCTTGGCCAGATCCTTGTAACCTTGAGCCATCAATTCTTCCTCTAGCCTTCAGGCGTTCCTTTTGACCTCATGAGTTCTCATTGCTCTGACATGCACTTTGTCGTAAGGTCTTTATATAGACAGGTTTGTGCTTTCCTAATCAAGTGCCAATCAGTATATCAAACAGCAGCTGGACTCAATGAAGTTTAGAACCATCTCAAGGATGAATCGAAAAATGACAGCCCCTGAGTTAATATATAGTGTCACAGCAAGGGTCGGAGATTAGGACCATGTGATATTTCAGTATTTTCTTTTTTATAAATCTGCAAAAATGTCAACAATTTGTGTTTTTCTGTCAATATGGGGTGTTGTGTGTACATTACTGAGGAAAAAAAATTAACTTAAATGATTTAGCAAATGGCTGCAATATAACAGAGTGAAATTTAAGGGGGTCTGAATACTTTCCGTACCCACTGTATATATATATCATTTACCAAATAATTATTGATAATGAATTAATAATAATTAATAAAAAATTGGTTACAGTTTATTTTAAGGTGTCCTTTTTTACAGTGTAATTATGCATTTAAGTACTGAGTAATATCAATTAACTACATGTACTTACTATATGGTTAGGGTTAGGATTAGGGTTTTGACTTAGTTTACTTCAGGTAATTTGGCATCAAATTGTTTGTTACTATATGTCCGTACATGTAACATGTGTAACAAGGACTCCTTAAAATAAAGTGTTACCGAAAAATCTTAACATTTGTTTGTGCAGATAACATGGTAAAACAATGTTAAAATACATTTTTTCCCTTGCTTCACCCTCTACAGTAGGGTCATTTTTCTCAGTGTAACAAGGTCTCAATGTTCAAGTTTTTTGAGGATGAAGGGATGTCTAAGAACCTGACCATGGTTGCATGCAATATTGTGACTTTTGAAGTTATGCCAAAATATTGTGCCAAATATGAGTTTAAATGGTGGTATGACATTTGAAAAAACATGGCATGTCTCCCTTTTCCTCCCTTTTAAAAGTTGATAAGCCAGTTTACCCTAACTATGCATGATTATATGGTTCGTTGTATTTTATGGTTTGCATTTAGCATTCTTTTTCCAGTCCTAGATTAGCCTTTAAGCATGTTATCCTTAAGATTCAAATATATTACCAGCTCTTCCAAGGCCTGTTGGTAAAGGCATCCTCACAAGCCCTCCAGAGTGTTGTAGTCTGTCACGTAGAGATTTCTGAACCAAAGCAAAGGTGCAGTCTTGATGCCACACTGGCAGCTCCAGCCCAAGCATGCAACAGACGATCCTGAACTTCTCCTGCTCTGTGAGCAACCCCATCTCACATGCCACATACACCATGTAGGCCATATCAATATTCACTGCTTCACCGTGGAGTAAAGCTGGTAGGACTTTCTAACAAAAAAAAAAAAAAACCCGGGAAGAAAAGTTATTGCTGCATTATGCATGCATACATAACCAAAACCTGAACCACAGTTTTAGGAATTCAATTCTGAGAACAATTTTTTAGACAGTTTTCAGACAGACTAAAATAATGTATCTCACCTAAGAAAAGAATATTGAAAGCCTTGCAGCGAAACAATACTTTAATTTTTAACCCCACCCAACCCTTTGAAAATAGTAGAATGTGCGGCTGAAGTGAAGATACCATCTCTAATTCTGGGCTGATCAGGTGACCGAAGTCGACCAGTCTGTCAAGATCATCCTCCCACAGGTTTGGGGCCAATTCTTCTAACATGGTTTCTATAGCGACACGGGTAGAAACAGAAGCAGGGTCAATGAGGTCGTCTTCTAGAACCATACCGGACTGGAACTTCGAGTCTAAAAGAAACTGCCCCTGCATTTCCAGAAGTTCAAACAGCCCTCTGTGCTTCATGAGAGCCATCTAAAACAATAAAAACACAAATATAATAAATATAAACATAAATAAAAAAGACAAATAATAATAAAAACATAGCTCTGCATCTTGAAAAAAAATCTGCTGATTTGCAAAAAAGGCCTAATATTACATAATTCGATGATGCGGAGTTAAAAAATATCATCAAATTATATATCAGCTTTAATACAAAATAACAAAAGCAGTCAAATGTCAAAAGTTTGACAAAAAGATGCATAATTTAACTTAAAATCTAAAAAGGATTGGAAAAAATATATTCCAATACTCCATTTAATGTTAGAACATAAAAGCTTTTAAATAATTACGCTTTTTCACAAAAATCTGTAATTTTCTGTCGCTGTTTGGATGTAGTAAAACACCCACAGATGTAGCAGAAAACATCAGAGGCCTTGTTTGCATTTTCTTCCATCACTGGCCATAATTCAAACCTTGGAATCAGGATTAGATATAAAAATGTCTTCAGAATTATTCATACATGTGAAAATTGACTGAGATTTGAACAAATAGTTTTAATCTGGTTCATAAGACTTATGTCTTTGTAGCGGTCTTTCTACTGATTAAGGGATAATACAAGACTTCTTTACCTTACAAATGGTTGTCGAAAGCAAAAATGCTAAACAATGCATATCCTAATTTGGGAGAAAGTGTGATGTGCTGAAGAAAAACAGGCCGTATTTTTGGAATCAGCACTCCAAAATTAACAAGAAACAAGTATTGGATTTCATTCAGCAAATATGATGCAGAGTGGTGTAAGAATAAAACTTATAATAATAAATATTCCAAAAAAGGGAAAAAAATGTACCTTCAACATTTCTGCAAGACCATTAGATATGTGTCTGCGAGGAATTGTCTGTATAAACGACCTGTCCAAGAAGGCAGCAACAGGTGCGATGTAGGTGCCTAGCTTGTTCTTGCAATTTGCGAAATTCACGCCCGTCTTTGCTCCGACGCTAGCATCGATGTACGACAAAAGGGTAGTGGGAACACGAATGTATGGAGTGCGCCTTCTGTAGAGGGACGCTGCGAGACCCACGATATCCAGGCAGACTCCACCTCCGATGGCGATGATGGGCTCCGTACGCCGGTCGATTCCAAACTGGTGGACTTCTTCCAGAATCTTCAGGCCCATTTCCATGGACTTGTTCTCCTCCGTCATGGGCAGGGGCAGGATCCGGTACAGGACGTGTCTGGCCTCGAGGTAGTCGGTGACCTGAGAACCATAGAGATTGTATACTACCTCATCCATGACTATGAAGCGTTTTAAGGGCTTGGTGCTGGACCGTAAGGCCTCAAGCTGCTGAGTGTCTCTGATGTGGCCCAAAAGCAGAGTGTCATTGCTGGGGTCAAGAAGATTTTTGGTCTGAGTAACTGTATATGTGAAGGTGATGGGGGTGACCACTGTCCAGGTGGTGCCACTAGAGGAGCTGCTTTCGTAACTGCAACATATAAAGCTCATAACTCATTTTGTAGCTTGTTTTTCAAAAGTCAGATTAAATATTACAAAAAATATAAGTGGTGCTACCTGACTGCAATATTTCTGTTTTCAAACTAATTGAAATCTAAAATATTTACTAATTACACACAAATATTTATTAATATTTACACACATATATATATAAAGTTAATTTAATTTAAGCATTTGCTTGAAAAGTATGTATTTTTTCAAAATAATATATATATATTTTTCTAATATTTAGGGGTCAAGGCCCATGGATTGTATAAGCAAACAAACTACTACTGCACTTTTTTGACACAACCTGCTTTGCATAAGCGGATGATTGCATTAGATATGTAAAGTGAGCTCATATTTGACGCCCCTGTCTCACTGGAGACTTAGTTTGAACAAAAGAGAAATAGGTATGAACTAAAATGGTAGCTCTATTAGCATGTCCATTTACTAATAGCAAAATGATACATCAGTTGTTATAAAATTCTGTACATCAAAAGCTATGAAATGCTAAAAGTAATTTAAATTAAAATAATCTGTAAATGTTTTTCAAATACTGTTAATCCATCAAAATGAAATGTAGCCTATTCGCTTTAAATATATACATATTTTTAATATATTAATAATCATAATGCAATTTAGGATCAGATAAAAACACATTCTCCTTAAGACATGCAATCTATTTGATGCTTTTAAGTGGGTCAAAAAACTGACCACAGGTGGGTGCAGTTTCTCAGGACAGTAGGAGGAGTTACTTTTGACCCTTAAAACTTTTGACCCTAATGCACCTTGATTCAGCCTGACTTTAATAAAACTAGTTAATTTCATTGTTTCCACATAAAACACACCTGACAACATACTTTTAGAAATAAAATAAATAACCTAAGTTTTTCTATAAATGTTCGCAATACTTGATTTATACGCACATTTTAGCCGCCGACACTCGTCCTTTTATTCCTTGCTTCACATTTTGCCCTGCTTTGCGTTTCCACGTCCCCTTCACCTGCACCAGGCTGAATACGGTTTCCTTCTGTCTGTTGAGGTTCTCCATCGTCGAGTTCTCCAAAGATGGGTGGCAAGGAACAGCTGGCTGGCGAATTTCAGATGTATTAACTGTTACAGGTTCCTCAGCTCTCTCCATATTTGTAGCGTCATTAAATAATGTCATGAGGTGCATCAGCAGGAATCTGGGAGGAGCTTGCGCGGAAAACTTATGAAAGGTTCTCCCTCTCCTTTGAACTTACACAACTCACGTTCGCTATACGAACAGTTATATGTGATGATCACACGTGCGCAAACGCCCCGAGGCGGGTGGGTTATGAAATATGACTAGACGTTATATGAGAGCTAAATGATGGACAGGTGCTGTGATGCAAATTGGATCTGTCCACGATTATGAAGTTAAATTTTCTTTATTATTTTTCTTTCTTTCTTTCTTTCTTTCTTAAATGGAGCACCAAAATGCACTGCATGAAATGCAATCTCTCCATTTCGAGAACTCTATGTCAATATTATTGTTTAAAGAAGGCGATAACTTTCATTTGTTGCTAGAGTGTGCAATGTTTCATTGATAACAATTACAAGATCCCCTTTTTATCCCAGACAGTTATTAGTTTTCTTTCAAACACACACAAAAATAAATGATTAATGAATACACCTACATTATTTAATACAACTAAAAAATTAAACAAAATAAGTGAGATAAGGAAAAGACCACTGAAGTCATTGGTGTATAAAGAGAAGGTGGGATAACAGGTTTGACTGTTTGTTAAGAAACCACGTGCACACAAGCAAAGTTAGTGCAGACCTCATTGACCTCTGCTATCCAAAAATGTCAAATTATGAATTATGATTTTTGGAATTACTGTGCATTAGTAGCATTTTTTTATTTTATTTTAAGTGGATATACTTTGTAATTACACTGTAAATAAATTTTATGATTATGAGGACTAGATATGTGTTATACAATGATATCTTACGGAGTTTTAGTTACAAGAAGTCAGTCATATTAAAAAAATAATTTGACTTTTGAACTTTCCATGCCCCATGGTATGTCCAACAGAGGCCGACTTTGGAACTCTTTGGAACATAAAGTCACTTTCATGATTCCTTTTTTTGTTAAACACATTTTAGGTTACCTGCAGAAAAACAAACAAACAAACAAAAACAGGTAGCTATTGGCACATCATTTGACAACTTTATCTGTTGTCATGCCATGTCAAGGCACGCCAATATCCACTCTTTGGAACTTTGGAATCACTGTATGTTTGCTTGTTTGTTTGTTTGTTTGTGTGTGTGTGGGTGTGTGTGAGTGTAAGGTTTCTTTAGTAATGTTAAATAACATTTAAGACTTGAATAAATCAAGTTAATATTATTAAACATTTCAGTCCAAAAAAAAATTGTATTCTCACAACAAACATAAAATAAGTAGTTTTCAGATGTATTAATGACCAATCTAAAATAATAAAATAACTTTCATTCCATTATAAGCTCGGGGGTTTCAACGGGAACTCCCTGTAAATGTTCTGAAGTATAAACATAAACAACTATTTTGCAGTCATTTACACATTTGACACATTGAAACATTAAAGAAACATATGGTTCAAGTGAAACGAGTTACTTGAGCAATGGTTGGTGCACAAACCGGTGGGTTTGCGGGTCGTGGGCTGGAATTCACAAGGGTCAGACAGCAGCAGCCCTCGAAACTCGACTCTACATTCGTTACCTTGTGTAAGTTTGTGACGTGATCATTTGCATAACGCTTGTGCTTGTAAGGTGGGCTTGTGCAACGGAGAACACGGCCAACACAACCCTCCCAATTCATGCAACGAAGATTCGCTATGCAGGCAGCAAAAGGTAGGAATGTTTACGTGCGTCAGTTTGTATTCCCGAACTTTTTACAGATCGCTAAATGACTAGTCAAACCGCACATTTTCTGAAATAACGTCAGTTCTGTTTGTTGCAGCTAAAGCGTGTGTAATCGACATAGTCTTACAACTCTTAGAATTTACACACAGACACACAGCCAAATATAACCCTAAACGCCACGAGTGGAATTCCAGTCAGGGTTAGTGTGTTACTAAACTCGGTCAGTGGTTTCAAGTTGACAGCGTAATGCCAAGTCTTTGGTGAACGTGCAGCAAAACATTAAGATACACAAACAGCAAAAATACTCCATGTTTTTACTGTTTACTTACTAAACTCTTTCATGTGTCGTTATGTGTTTATTTATGAAAAATTAAAGGTTTGTAGTCAAAGGGAGGGAATGGTTATGCAGTTGTTGGAGCGATTTGAGGAATTTTCTGTAATTCTAAAAAATATGCATAGCCTATTAATATAGACAAATATTTATTTTAACATTACGTGACTTTAAAAGCTATTCTTTTTGGACAGGTTTTGCAAGTTAAACTTCATGATCTTGTTCAGAGGAATCTGAGCCCTATACAGAGACATCCTGTATCAGAATCTATCAGAATCCATGGTAATTTCACTTAGGAAATAGAATGAATTTTCCAAAATTAGGTACTAACGGTTTCTGTAAGTGGCGGCTCGCCGGGGAGGCACAGCTTCCCAATAATTTTGAGGTGAAAATGGGAAGAGGACCATTTAATGTTAATAAAATTCACAATTAATTTCAGTCCATGTCTCAGAATGTGTATTATGATGAGAACGATAGCTCTCGTGCCTCCGTTGGTAAAAAAAATTAGCTAATCACCATCGAGTGTTCACTTTCAGCGCTTAGGAGTGTTGAGAAAAGAAACCTCGTAAGGGAGGCTAGCCTCCCTTCTGATATCAACCAATAATCATAGAGACATAAATTACTTGATATTAGTTTTGAATGTCTGCCCCTGCCCTGATAATGTACCAAGTACTTTTGATTGCCAACAGATTTACCAAGCTATCATTCAAACATATATAACTGGATATAGGCTACAGCAGTCGGCTTAATTAAAAGGGCGCAGCAGGCAGCTCTCTTTTAACACAGACTTTTAGGAAGGGATGGATGTTTGCTTCAAGTGAAATTATATTATCTTGCTGTATGCATGTCGTTTTCTTTAAGTTTTCTGACTAAAAGCAACCAAAAAGCCATTTTAAAGTGGTGAAGCAAATAATAATAATAATAATCGGCATTCGGCAGGGATCCCCAGACCAATACAAATAGTGTGCCTCCTCCATTTTAAAAACAACGAGCAGCAATAATAGCCTAAAATCTGGCACCTTCAAAATTAGTAGGCCTTCTTTAAGCTTTATTGTATTATAAAACCCAGCGCGAGCACATTAGCCTACGGTTTCTAAAGAAGCAGACGTTGGGGGAGGTTTTTTCACTTGTGTTTCGTGGACCCATAGCGGTTTCATAACGAACTGCAAGGGGTCGTGAAGAGAAATGGCAAATTAAATAAATGTTTTATGGTCACCTGCCACAAACAGTGCTGGGACCACTGTGTGAGTTCTTAGCAAACAAAATGCACCCATTTATTTATTCATTCATTCTTTCTTGGAATGGTTGCAGCAAGCGACATGACTACAATACATTAGGATTTTACAAAGACCGCAAGGTCATGTGATGTTATGTGGCCTGTATGAATATTACATTCTACAGGTGTGGTGTGTTACGTAATCAGTTCTCTACCAGGTAGTAGACATCAGTAATACGTTTTGGAGCGGTACTGCTAGGCTTACCTCTATGAAAGTTACATATAGATATATATATATATATATATATATATATATATATATATATATCATATATATATCAAATTATGTTGTATGGCATCATAAACACATCTAACCAGGCAATCACATTCTACTAATAAATGTACTAATCCATCTTTTTAATATTAGTTTCAGACACTCCTGTGGAATTTGTCATTGAGTACCTTCAGAAGGCTAAAGAGATCGCAGAGAATAATGCAAATGTTCCAGCTGAGCTGTGTGATAATCTTCAGAAGGCCCTGGACATTGCTAGCGGATTGGATGGCTACCTTGAACAAATGAGCAGCCAGGAAAGTGAACCGTTGGCTGAGTTGTATAGGTAAATATTCACCTGAACCTTTGTGTGGGTTGCAGATTATTAGTTTTGTGAATGATGTGCCTTTGTTTAGGGTGTGTTTGTGGTTACACTGTGTTTGTCCTGGAAGTGTTTGTGCAGTGCAAGATTATTTTGGCTGCCAGTCACATGCAATTATGCATTATTGTAATGTTGTATGATGTGTATGAATATGCAATATATACATCGTGACTGTTTATTTATTTTCTTAAGGAAATCAATTTCTCATGACTGGAATAAGGTACATGAGGATGGAAAAACCTTATTCAGGCTTCCTATTACATGCATCACTGGACAGGTAGAAGGTATACATCTTTAAAATACGAATCTTTTTATTTAATCTAAGTTTAATTGCAACATTTAATGAATATTTTAATTTTCAAAATGTGTACTTTATGTTTGATGTCTTCATAGATACACACAATTACTCACAGTTGTTCATAAAACCAATAAAATGGAAAATAATTATTTTACTTCTTTACAAAACACTGAAAAAACGTACTGACCCTAAACTTTTAAACAGCTGCGTATATGTGCAAACTATATTTTAAGACTGGTTATTGTCATTCTATAGGTCAGGTATTAAAGATGCTGGTCCATATGAGCAAAGCAAAGAGGGTCTTAGAGATAGGAATGTTCACAGGATATGGGGCCTTGTCAATGGCGGAGGCCTTACCAGAGAATGGCCAAATTGTTGCCTGTGAGCTTGAGCCTTACCTGAAAGAATTTGCACAACCTATATTTGACAAGTCTCCCCATGGTAAAAAGATAACTGTGAAGACTGGGCCTGCTATGGATACCCTGAAGGTGGGGAAAAACAAGTCCTACCTACATCTCCACAGGCATTTGAGCTGTTAAATATGTCCTGTCCAGAAAGGAATTTTGATTATTTGATTATTTTGTTAAGAAAATGCTTTAAAAGTGTACTATGTTGCAGGAATTAGCTGCCACAGGAGAGCAGTTTGACATGGTTTTCATTGACGCAGACAAACATAACTACATCAACTATTACAAGTTCCTCCTGGACCATAATCTGCTGCGGATAGATGGTGTTATATGTGTAGACAACACACTGTTTAAAGGGAGAGTTTACCTCAAGGACTCAGCAGATGATTTTGGAAAAGCCTTGCAAGATTTTAATCAGTTTGTCACAAATGATCTTCGAGTAGAGCAGGTGTGCAAGTTTTTCTCTCAAATATGAGCTTTTATTCATTTTATAAAACTTATGTTTTACAATAAACAGACAACCCAGACAGTTCTGAATGCGAGTTGTTTGATTTCTGTTTATAGGTCATTATTCCTCTGAGAGATGGCCTCACTATAATACGAAGACTGCCCTACAGCCCTCAGGCAAACACACAGCTGAAGGTACAGTATACTTAAAATATTTTAATAAAATATTCATCATGAATAATTGCTTAGGTGTGTGTTCAAAAGCACATTTGTGACCCTGGACCACAAAACCAGTCATAAGGGTCAATTTTTCGATTTATACATCATCTGAAATCTGAATAAATAAGCTTTCCTTTGATGTTTGGTTTGTTAGGATAGGACCAATTTTTGGCCGAAATACAACTATTTGAAAATCGGCTATTCTAATCAAAATATAAGTTTGTATAGTATTTACAGTAGGACATTTACCAAATATCTTCATGGAACATGATCTTTACTTAATACCCTAATGATTTTTGGCAAGAAAAAAAATCTATAATTTTGCCCCATACAATGTAAGTGACATGACATGTGGCTCATACTTGGAATTAGTGCTCTGCATTTACCCATCCAAAGTGCACACACAAAGCAGTGAACACACACAAACCGTGAACACAGTGGGCAGCCATTTATGCTGCGGCGCACGGGGAGCAGTTGGGGGTTTGGTGCCTTGCTCAAGGCACTCAGTCATGGTATTGAAGGTGGAAGAAAGCGCTACACATTCACTCCCCACAAATCCCTGCCGGTACAAGACCGAACCAACAACCCTTCGGTTATGGTCCAGCTCTCTAACCATTAGGCCACAACTTCCCCACTAACATTTTACTTTTGTATTTTGGCCTTTGCGGAAATATACCCCAGCGACTTGAGACCAGACTTGTGTGGGCCAGGGGTCACATTTATGCTAACGTATAACTTTATAGAAACGTCAGTACAGATGGGTGATCAGATCACTGATCGTTGATCTATGCTTCATAGAGCCACAGTGACCTTATATGAGGTGTTCGAGGAGTGTCAAGGGAAAAGCAAGGGCTGGACAGGTTACGTTTGGCGGAAAAAGTTGGCCTATGTGGAATGGGGCTGGTTCAAGGCAATCGGCAGGGCCTTCGCACATTGCTCCGGAGAGGTGGAGGCCAATAGTCGCCATCATAGACCTGGGACAAAGGAAAGGCAGAGGAATGTGGCCATGAACGACTTTGAAGGTAAGTGGTTACTTTCATGCTCCTGTACTTAGGCAGTGTTGTCAGTAACTAAAATGCAAACTGCAAAAACTATTAAAAATACTTTTTGGGAAAAAAAAATAAATATTAGATGAAAACAAACTTAACTTAAAAATGTGAAAATTACAACTAACTGGCAGCTAAGTTTAAGTACTAAAATGACTGAAATTGATATAAAATTTTTATTTTAAAAATAAAAGTAAAAAAAAATCTAAATGGAAATATTGTTAACAATAAAAACTTGTACAATAAAATACAAATGACAAAAAGCACATTACAGAATTACTGAAAACAAAACTAAGATTTAAATGAAAACTGAAAATATAAAAATTAAATCTAATTCAAAATATAAATAAATGCTATAATAGTTTATAAATAATGCTAAAATAACACTGATTTTAGGGGTCCTACTAGAAGCCATAGGCATACTGGATTTGATCAATTGTGCACTAGTTTCACAAAGTTTTATTGGCTATTATATTTATATTATATTCATAGTTACTGTTATATTCATAATGCTTACATTACTTGATTTAACCAGCAGATGGTGCCCTAGTATCATAGTACCAAACAGAATGACACTGTTTCCCAGCTGTTCAGATTTATTCGTGACATCTTTTGTCTTAATATACATTAATTTTGCTTGTGTGCACTGCAAAAAATGTTTTTCTTACTTAGTAATTTTGACTTATTTTTTACTACAAATATCAAAATTTATCAAGATATTTTGTTAGTTTTTGCTTAAAGCAAGAAAAAATATCTGCCAATGGGGCAAGAAAAAAAAGTCTTGTTTAGCCTTTGAATTAAGATTACTTTTCTTACCCCACTGGCAGATATTTTTCTTGTTTTAAGCAAACATTTGAGTTTTTTTTTTCCCCGCCAAACAGGTTATTTTTGTGTGTGTGTGTGTGTACTGTATTAATTTCATATATTTTATATGATTGAGAAAGTGTTTAAAATTGGAAAAACCCCACATTTATGTCTCAATCTAATAAAGTGATATTTATGTGTTCATGTGCATGTTGCACTTTGTCTTATCATTTTTCTTCTTCTTATGAATCCATGTCGTTCCAGGCATTTCAAGCATGGCTGTGGCCGCGGACATTAGCAAACCAGAGGACATTCAGAAGATGATTGATGACATTGTTTCAAAATGGGGCACAATTCACATCGCTTGTAACAACGCTGGCATCAACAAGAACTCAGCTAGTGAGGAAACTAGTCTAGAAGAATGGGACCAAACCTTTAACATTAACCTCAGAGGGACTTTCATGTGTTGCCAGGTACCACTTTATTTATATATTTAGTTTGTCATTAATTCCAGCTGAGATAAACCATTTAGTCTAGGCATTCCTGAAAAAAATATTGTTAATAATGCGGCATGCATTTACAAATAATTTCATAGACCCACAGTCAGTCAGCATCATGCTGTCACCGGGAGGCTCCCAGATCAGAGCCTGAAAAGGGGCCCAGGTTCAAATCCCCACCTAACATACAATATAGCAAGCAAAATTGCCACTGAACCTGACAGCCATTAATCACCATGCATTTTTGTTGTATGTAAAAGAGCAGCTGTGAACATTTGTCAAAGGTTGCTATTATTGTATTTGCCCCAAACTTTGCAGATTTAGTTGCTTTTGTATATTAGCAAACAACTTTCCATTGGTTTCGAATTCCTGGGAGACGGAAATATAAAAGCTCTGCTAGTAGGAAAAAAAAAAAAGGTGTGAGGAAAGAAGTGAGTTCATTAATACAGCAGTAGAAGAAATTAAATCATGCCAGGCACCGAAATAAATCAGAGTAAGCGTGTTTGTACACAAAAACCGAGAGGTGACGGAGATGCCCTCCCACGCATTAAAATGGAACGCGGGGGAGTTTTGACACTTGTGTCTCTCTGCTCCATTCCAGGGATTGTTATTACTCTCCCTGTGACTGTCGCAGTGGGGAAGTTGATTAGTGAAGGGTCAATACTGTAACTTCCTCTGAAAGCACATTTTGTTCTCTCTCTCCCCAAATTACAGCCTCAGGCGGCCGGTCGTGTCATGTGAAGCAAGGATTTCGGCAAGATATCAAACACAGCTTCAATGGCCAGTTATTTAATAGCGTGAGTGATGCGTTTTATGCATGCCCATAAGCTGAGATCGTACACGGTCTCTCCTCGGAATTTAATACTCTCATCACCTAGGGGGGGGTTTGGGAAAAGAATAAAAGCAGTAAAAGAAAGAAAAACTTGCTGTTTTGTTATAGGGTTAGATACACAAGTGCATGATAAAGAACAGAAAAAATTGTGTGCGAAATCTAGGGTAACACATGTGCGAACTTGTAGAAATGTTCATGTTGGTTCCATTGGTTTTGAAAAATAATTTATTTGCAAAGTAAAGTTCATTTGAATAGAATAACATTTTCTTAATCATTGAACTTTGTTTAATTTATGCATTTATGAATCATTAAATTATATATGTAATACTAATAAATGATAATTATTTAGATAGCAGAGAGAGAGAGAGAGAGTGAGAGATGGAGAGAGAGAGAAAATTGCTCGGAAATATATATTTAATGTAAACTCATATATCTTCTCCCTAAGACATAATAAAGTACGACAAAATACTGATAAGGTTTGCTTGCAAAATTTAATGCTTTTATGAGTATTTTTCATCATCATGATTTTCACACTTTGATTTATACTTTATATCAGACTTTATATCAAAAATAATTTGAATACAGAAATAAAAAACTTACTCTTCATAGAATCATCTTTAGTTTTGTACGCAGGCTGCTCCGCATAGCTTTTAACTCACTAAAATTACTGAAAGCTGCTAAATTGCATGTAATATATCTAATATAGTGTTTGTGTGTACAACCATGTAAAATTCACTGACCCTTTTATTGTTTGTTCAACTAGAGCCCTTCAAATGTATTGCCCCTCAGAAGCCTGTTTTTGCATCATTATAAACATGAAAACTGTAATGCTGTTGAAAGGCTTTAAATTGCAACTTGCTCCAGTCTCGTAGAAAGGGACTTCCTGGTATGCCGCCGGTCCTGGGTGCTCCGTCTTGAACTGCAGTAAAAAAACAACAACCAAAAAAAAACGTGTTTTTATGCAGCACACTGTAAAGGAACGTTATTTGCTACGCAATTCCTCCAACAGGTCCCTTGCTGTGCAACAGCAGCACTCCATCAACAGTGTAGTCAAGTAGCCATTAGCCAATAAACTTGTGTACCATATGGACGCTAGTCCCAACTGTGGGTGCAATCTGTAACAGAAGCATGCTGGTACAGGAAGTGGAGAGAGAGAGAGAATGAGAAAAGGAAGGGGGAGTAGAAGGCAAGAGAAAAAAAGTGATCAATTACTCACATTACATACAGTCCTTCAGGAATTTTCTTTATTGGCCTGGACATCTGTTATAATATTGTCATAATGTGTAATCAGATGGGGGCTGTTGTAGCCAAGTTGGGGAATACATCTTGAAAGTCCAATTAAAATGCACAATGACACTGCCTCTGTCCATCTGGTGAATAGCATTGTTTCCTTCTCTCTTTTTCTCTTCTGCATTCCCGTCGACGTGGATGGGCATTTTTTTTAATTAATTTTGGTATAATTCTAATTATTTGTGTGAGTTTGTAGTTTTCTGCTTTACGCCCGTGGATAAAAGAGGCATTTAACCAAAAATGGAAGATAGGTGGCATCATGCATTTACACATAAAGTGATATCTGAACAAACTGCTGTAAGGGATAGTTCAACCAAAAATGAAAATACTGTCATCAATTATACATTCTTGTGTCATTTCAAACTCATATGAGTTTCTTTTCACTGTGGTGCACAAATAGAAATGATTAGAAGAATGTTAATGCTGCACATTCATTGAAAATGTCAAAAATCCAGTGACAGCATTCCACAAAACATCTCTTTTTGTATTCATACGGTATAAATAGTCATATGGGTTTGGCCCAAAATGATGGCGACTAAATGATGACAGAATTGCCTTTTTTGAAGAAAAGAAAAAAAAAAGTCTCTGACATCACTTTGACCGGCAACATCTCTGAAATTTACCGAAGAGAGGAGCTTGGTTCCTTGCTCTTGATATGTGAACTGCAAATTCTGGCCCCCCCCCCCCCCACCCCCCCCCCCCCACACCCACCCCCATCCCTCCCTCTGGCTGTTATATGGATTTAAGATATGCTTCATTCCTTTTTTCCTCTCAGCGAATGCTCTTTAAACAATACCAATACTCTTTAAAACATAATGGCCGACTCTGAGAATTACAGTAAAAAGGCTCCTGCTCTCTTGCCAAATTTTCTGCTAGGATTAATACATGTTGGCCTTTTTGTGTTTTCTTATCTTGAGGCTTAAAGCTTATTTGTAGGCAAAGAACGGCCTCTTTTTTTGAATAACAGCAGCTTCGCTCGAAAACCAGGCTCAGCGCAATCTGACAATTGTCCGGTTAGCATTTCTCCTTTAAAACAAATGAGGGGCCAGAGAGTGCAAACCCATTTCCACAGGACCGGCCGCTGCCTTCGCACAGTTGTGCCGTATTTATCATCTCGCTCCCAACCACGGCAATTTGGCAGTGAGATCACCAGGTGACGAGGTTAACTACTAAAGTTGCATGTAACTTGGAGCCTCCCTCGTGATGATTAATCAAGCAAGCCCCTTTTCCCCTGCATTACATGCAGCGTCGAACATCTGTGATGGTCAAGACAAACAAATGGCGTTTTGCCTTTGTTCCTGAAGATGATGCACACCGAACATCCCAAGTAATTAATTTTACATTGCTTCATCTGCAGGGTCCCAAAAGCTAATGAAAGTGTTTTCATGTCACATTGGAGTTCAAGACCCTCTCGCTGAGTTATGAAGGGAATGAAGTAATTGGGCCTTGTATTAATCACATGTTTAGGTCATTATAGAGTATGAAATTGATTTTAATGTGTGTTTAAAAGTTGAAAAGTTGGTTTAATTCATTATAATTTATTGATGTAACACAGAGCAATTGCTTCATAGCTGGTTCTAACATGTTATACTCATAGCAGATGCATAGCAGGTTCTTCTGGGAAAATGCACAAAAATATTGATACAGAGGTGTATATAAATGTTTTGTCCAATAAAATGAATCTAGAATAAAAATGTAATCTACCTGTAAAGCCACCTGGAGGTGAAACTTAAAGGTGACATATTATGAAAATCTGACTTTTCCAGGTTTTAAGTGCTATAATGAGGTCCGCGGTGCATCTACCAACCAAAAAAACGTGAACAAGATTAACCCAGTAACTTTGTTGGAAGATTCTGCAAGCCTCTGATGCTAAACGAGCGTGTCCTCACCACGGATTCAGGGATTACAGGGATTGAACAGCAAAAAATGCCAAAAAACTTCGGTAAATGTGACCGCCCCTTAACGTGGAGATACTTTCGAACCCAATGCAATGCTCGTTTGTCTTACCCTCTACTGGTGAAACGGTAAAAGAACATTGACTTTCCCTGTAATGATGGACTTGTTCATGACTTTACAAAACCAGCTTGGTCGGATGCTGACCATCGTTTCATGTTTTACATGATAAGGATACGGATGAAATAGCATGGTGCTACACTTATGATTTTGGATTTATTTATTGTGATGATTGGAAAAAATACCTCGTTTGCAATCTGGGATGTGCTTTTGTTTGCCTTTCAGCATTTTTTTTTGTTACCACCCGTTCCTTAACTGCTGACCGCATGTTCCAGTGTTCTACTGTAGCACAAAGCCTCTCTATCTATTTTTTACACTAGATCTGTTTTTGGTGCTGAATAGAATTTGGTGCCTTACTCCATTTTGTAAAGAAAAAACGGCACTATGTTTTATACTTCTGAAAAATGCTGATTTTATTAACTACAGGGCTCTACGCTAGTCCTTTGAAATTGCCTAAAATAAACAGCCTCACACTCATCATATCATATCAGAGCAAAATGTGTGGTTTAGAAAAGAGGAAGTGGATAAAGGGAGCGGCAGGGCGACTGTAACCTCCATCTGTTTTGAAATTCACATTTTTTAAGGCAAAGTTGCTACACAGTTAAAGGGACATTTTACTTTCAAACATGTATGAGAAAAATTATGCTTTTTTATATGTGAAATATATATGATCTCTACTGGCGCAGGTCATCT